>QPEY01000015.1:463320-495229 GCA_014706445.1 Hydra viridissima
TTTTTGAAGATATCCGAATTCCCTGGCATTTCCCTGATTTGGCAGACATCCTGTATATATTTATATGCAGATCTTGCGTATAAAGACCACTTAGCAACATTGCAACATAAAATAACAAGAATTTAATTTGATATAAAGTTATTAGTCACAAGAACAAGGCTTAATAAAATTGACAAAGTATGTATGATGAATTTAGCAATTAGTATGTAACATAACAATGTTTTGTTACATATGCTATATTATTATTAACAATAACATAAGTTATTTTTAACATATTTATCTTAACTAAAACTACTTGATTACTCACAAACTTAATCAAGTTATGATCAAGGTTTTGTGTTTAAATAATCGCTATTAATGTTTAAATAATCGCTATTATTTAAAAAATTGTAGAATTTTATAAAAAACTTCAAATATTTAAAGAAACACCACCAAAAATTTATGCACTCGAAAAACGCAGATAGTCCAAAAATTTATCTGGCAAAAATGCAAGTATTCCAATTTTGTTTTACGCGGAGATTGCAGATATGCCAAATTTGTTTTCCGCGGAGATTGCAGATAGTCCGATTTTGCGCGGAGCCATCGATAAGTTAAAATTTAAAATAAGCCGTAAAAAAACTGGCCTCTTAGTTTTTTCCGGAAAATGCAACAAATCAGGCCGTATAATTACAGTAGGCCATGCTGGGCTTCATTAATTAAGGACTCACCCTTTGCAGCTAGGGATGCACAACGAAGACGTTTAGCTGCTCGATTGAGTTCAGTGGAATAGTAAAACATTCTGCAGGATTTATGCCACTTAGCTTTGTTCGCAGTCAAAGTACTTTCAAAGCCACTGCATCATTTAATCGCTGAATATAAAATCCAGGCTGTAGCAAATCTGCCTGCACAAATTGTGGTAAGATTTCGGCAAGTGATTTGTAACTTGTCAAACAATCCGAACGCTTAGAATTAGTGGGGCATATCAACTTGTTTGCAGAGGTTCTTTGGCAGAAAATACACTTTGCCCATTTAATCGGATTAGGTCGAAAACCTCATTTTCCGTAGAAATAGGATGTGTAACAATATATCGCTAGGCCATAATATATTAATATATATGTATAGAGGCCTAAGAATAATATATATATACATACATACATACATACGTGTGTATATATATATATATATATATATATATATATATATATATATATATATATATATATATATATATATATATATATATATATATATATACATCAACACATTATGAAAAGTAACTAAAAACTTACTTTTAATCGATAAATATTGTTTATCTATTTTTCAAAACTTTTATATTTTGTTTGTGATGTGATTTGTTTTTTAATCGTTTTTTTTTATCGTTTTTTTAAAAGTGCAATACGATTGGATAAATTTAGACTGCGGTAATTATACGGTAATTTATTAAAAATTTTGTTACTAAAAAAAATATTCCGTGAAAAGTGACGTAATTATTCTTTATCTTTCTCCAGCTCATTTACCATACCTTTTTGGGAAATCTGGACGTGCCACCATATCTTAAATGCATTCGATACTTATTTTCTACATCTAAAAAAAGTTTCATGCTTTTATCCACTCTTGGACAATTGTTATGCTAATCTGCTGCACTAAGTCTTTGAAGTTGAGGAATCTATCAAAATTGCCTAAATTGTATGGGAAGAAAAAAAGAACATAGCTTTTTTATTTTTAATAGTTAAAGTTACATTTTACCTTGCCCTTCGTTGATACTATGAAAATTCTATGTTATGTTGATAAACAGACAAAAAGTACCATTGATATATTAAGAAAACTAAGCTATAAAATTGTATATTGAAGTTTAATTTTTAAAAATTTGCGATCTGGGACAATTAACAAATACGAAGATGTCTCTTAGCTACTATCCTAATAAAATTTAGGAAAATGTGTTCTGCAAAAACAGAAGCACCAAATTCAATAGCTGCAACTCCGGAGTCTTGGACCAGAAAGTATGTCGCTGAAAACTTTTGCGTAACGGAATTAAAAGTTTATAAAGTACGAGACTTGAAAAAAAAGAAAGTCATTTTATCATCTCTAAATAACAAAAAACCAAAAGTATCATCTGAAACAATTTTAAAGAAAATAGCCGACATCTATCATAATGACGAGTTTACACCGCAAATGGCAGGAAAAAAGACTATATAAGATTAGCGTAAACCAACAGGTTGAACTAAGCAACCAGTTTGATTATAGAATTCAAAATCAATTTTCCAACTATTATCAAAATCAAGTTTCCAACTATTATAAATTATACGGTAATTTATTAAAAATTTTGTTACTAAAAAAAATATTCCGTGAAAAGTGACGTAATTATTCTTTATCTTTCTCCAGCTCATTTACCATACCTTTTTGGGAAACCTGCAAAAAATTTGGCTTTTGCAAGTTTTGTAGCCAAAAACCTAAATGGTGTGTTACAGCAGGGTCTAGAACCCATTATGTTTGTGCCTGTACTTTATTTAAAACGCAGTTTTGTTAACAAATGCAATGAAACGAAAGTAAACTTAAAAAAATGATTTTAAAGCAAAGTAAATAACTATTCAAAACATATATGTGGTGTAAACAAAAATGAGCGCATAATCCATTGATGTCAAAAATGTAGAACTATTTGACTTAGCAAAAAAGAAATCCTTTATTTAAGTTAGATAGCAAAAAAGAAATCTTTTAACCAATCAAAAACTCCTGGTGGAGCTTAATTAATTAGGCAATCTGCAACAATTAATGACTAAAAAGTAATGTTATGTAAAATTTATCACTCTCTTACATAGCCAAGTTCCAAACATAATATTTAAAAGAAATGAAAAAAGGAAATAAAAAAAAAAGAATTTTGCGCTATTTGATTTTGTAGAAAACTATGTGTTTATAGTTTAAGATGAAATTCAAAGTTACCATTGGAAAAAACTGGATGAGGCTTGTATTTAGCAAAATTATATCATTTAAATGAAATATATCCATTGGAACAAAAATCTTCCTGCTTTTATTCAGAAGACAATGACACTTGATTTGTGAATAAAGTTCAAATTTTGATTGTAAATTATCTAAACACTTATCATTTGGTAAAAAAATAAATTATTTTTCAAATAATGGTGTTGCACAATATAAAAATCACAGAAATTTTGTTAATCATTGTTATCATAAAATTGATTTTAATATTGATGCAGAGTGGACATTTTTTGTGGTATGCAATTGAATAGGAGGAGTGGGGGTAGAGTTGGGAGTTAAAAAGAATACTAGCAAACGGTAGTTATAAGTGATCAAATATTATATTGCAATAATGTTTAACTTTTGTGTTCATAATATTAATGGTATTATTTTTAACAAGATTGAAAAAGTAAAGTTGAATGACGTTCGAAAAAATCTTAAGGTTCACAAAAACTTTTCTTCAGTTTAGGCATCAGTTTGGATTTTCTTCATCAGCTTAAGTTTTAGCGAAGCTCGAGTAACAACTTCAACATGAGAAAAAAAAATCAGATTCCGCTGCGGATTTTAAAAAGGTATATTTCGTATTTGTTTTTTATATAGCTTATTAATTTCTGTTTTTTACTTGAAAAACGTTTTTCTAACTTATTTTGTATAGAAAAAAAATCTAGTTTTGTTTCTAAATATGTTTTTTGCTGCGATGGGGCTCCAATTATTCTTTTAAATTGGTGAATCTGTTTTTGAAGAAGAAAAATAAAAATGATAAATTCCATTAGCTTATTTAATGACCTTTCTAACAAAGGTGTTGGCTATAAAAAAAACAACATATAATAAACACGCGTAACCTGGCCTTCCCCTCCTTCAAATGCTTTTATGCCTTAAATAAACACTGGAATACGTTCCCTGGAAATCTACAACCCATGAAATATCATCCTTAACTCTAAGTGAACAATAACCTGCATCATAACTTCTTTGCATTATCATCGTGCGTTAAAGGAATAAAATTTAAGAAATAAAATAAAATTTGAAAACTTTTTATTTTTAAGTATTATTGTAAGTTTATAAACAAAAAATCTAATTTATGGATACTGATTAAGATTCTAATTTATGGATACTGATTAAGATTCTAATTTATGGATACTGATTAAGATTCTAATTTATGGATACTGATTTATTACACTTATTTGGTTTGAAGCTCATAAATTTACAAATAAAAGGTTTGGTTTCGCATTTTGTAAACAAATTCAACGATTAACGGTTAATTTACGCCCAAAAAAGGTTTTCTCTCCGTGACAGTTTTTTAAACTGAAGATTGCTTATGATTGCAAATTGATTTTCAAATGAAAAAAAAAATTGATATTTCTTGAAATTCTGTAGCAGGAAAAAAAACATTTTAAAACTGCTTACTTAAAAAACGCACAACGAAAAATAAAATTCATGAAACTTAAGATCATGTCAACTCATATAGCCATTTTAAATTCCTATTTACATCAGTTTTTTAAGAGCTTAGTTTGAATATTTTGCTTTAATTCAATTGGATTGTGAAGCAATTTTTAATGCTTGAACAAGAAACACATGTGTCTCCTGAAATGTGAATTGAGAATGTTAAAGATAATCTCACGAAAAATTTTTTCTGTTTTTCTAAAAATATATACCTTTTTATTTCGGCGATAACAAAAAACGTTGGAAAGTTTTTACTTTTAAATGGAATTATTAATTTCGTAGAAGAAACAGGGGCCAATCCTATAAAGCTGAAAATGCGTTATTTACGCAAAAAAAAAAAAAAAAAAAAAAAAAAACAGATTGCAGTTTATACAAAAATTTACTTTACGTAAGAAAAATCCTGTTTTTTTGCTTAAATTACGCATTTTTCATCTTTATAGGATTGGGACCAGGTTACGTCAGTTCTGACGTAACAAATTTAAAAATTATAACTTGAGCTTTGATAAAAATAAATGGTGCAATTTAAACAAACACCACGATAGATGTGTAACTCAAATCACATATAATATTGACGCAATTTTACAGAAGATGATTTATTAAAGATGATGTTTTTTAAAATGATGGAAAACTAAATTTTAAGTATAATTAACAATAATGTTAATGACACAGATCCCAATATAAATTTTACTACATAGAGGGTTTCAAGAAACCATGATCCAACAATTTCCCTAATCAGAAAATCTTTAATTCCCTGTTTTGTTTTGTTTTTTTTATACATTTCTTGTATAAATTGTTTTTAACCATTTAGCCAACTAATTGAAAATCTGTGCTATTATGATTAGTTGAAGTTTTTCTGATTCGACCGCTTTGACAAAATCTAATGGCGTCTTATGGTGGAACGGTAAAACATGTGGATTCTTGCTCCCTAAGTCCTAGAATATTTTTTTTCTCTTTCCTAAATTTTTAAAATTAAAATTTCTTTGGCAATTTCTTGTCAAAAAAACTAATTTTTGAGAAAATATTTTTTCGCTAAGCATTACTTACCAAAAGTCCAGCTATAAATAAATTTAATACACTCACTTCTTAAGGCTTCCCAAGACTCTCCTGAAATCTAAAATCTACTGTGACAAATCAATGAAATAGAGTTTTAAAGTTTTTTACAAACGCTTAATCATCTAAAAAAAATTTTATGGTGCAAAATATTTGGTCAAAATTTAAGGCCGAAAATAGTTTTATAATATAAATTGGCTCCCGATGTAAAAATTTGCAAGAAAAGATTCAGTCGAAGATTCTCGTTTAGTTTGCTTTGTCTTGATGTCACGCCTCTGAGCCGTACATTGTAAAGATTGGCAACGCATCAATCGGTTTATATATTGAGATGAGTGATTGGAAGAAAAGAAAGATACTAGGGATATTGTTATATTCTGTTGGTCAAAATGGTTTCCACTTTTTCTTTATGTGAATTAAACTTTTTTTTAACTTATAAATTTTGAACATGTCAAAACTACCGTTACTCCGACAAATTAAAGTGAAAAGGTTAAAAAACAATTAAAATGATTAACCAATGGTAGGAGGTTCTTTAGCCTGATGAATTACAGTTTTAAATTTTTTAATCGAAAAAACGAGTTTTTGTCATCGGAGAAGTGCATTTTTCCAATGGTTAAACATAAGGTGGATCAAGGACGTATTAATAGATGGACGTTCAACGCATTGTTATAGATCAAAGGNAAAAAAAAAAAAATTAAAAACCTTTTTCCCTTAAAAAAAAAAAATTAAAATTCTTAACTATTTCATTTGACCCCATTTTACTCTGTTCCTCAAAAAAAAAAAACAAAAAAAAAAAGAACACTGGATTTAACGGAAAAGTGACAGATTTTGAGTTGAAAAAATGTGACAGCAGTATCAAGCTAAGTTACGGATGGAGCTTCCCATGATAGTTAAGTTTAGAAAACTGTTGCTAAATGAGTATTAAACAATGAAGTTTTTATTCAGTACTTTAAAAAACTTCCACAAAATTGGTGTTAAGGTTTTTCCCAGTGAATCCAGATTACTTGAAAAAGTGCGTAGCTCAGAAAGTATTCCCGGAAAATTACTTTTACTTTGAGACGAACTCGAGGAAGCAATTCAGCATTCGGTTAAAAAACAGCGCCACGGACTCAAAGCCATTTCAAAAGAAATGTTGGTCTTTGAAAATGATCGGAAAGAGAGCTGCCAATCTTGAACTTTTGTTCAATAGATTGGAGACCATCCCTCCAATAAGTCTCGAATATGAGCAATACACTTTTCTTTCCTCAAAGTTCAATTTTTATCAAAAAAATAAACCTTAAAACTAAAATTGTTGTGCTTTTTTTATTTAATACTGAATTTTATGGGCTTTTGTTTATGAACTTTTATGTCTTTTTTTCTTCACTGATTTTACCGGTAAATTTTAATGTCGGTATTAGCTCAATCCGAACCGTATTTACTTAATTATGATTAACTATATAAAAGAGGAAAATATTTCGTCGCCCCGCTTCTTCTGTATCTTTTCCTTCAAGCAATTATTTCCTTATAACGTATCCACGGAAGTGCAATACCAAAATTTTTAGCATAATTAAAAAAAAGTAATATAAATTACATGAATAACAAGCCAATAGGATTTAAATGAAATAAACTATTTTAAATTACCGTTTGTAAGATGCGCATTATCTTTAAAATTCCGGAGGGCTTCGATACATGCGTTTTTATTTTTAAATATAACAAAGAAAAGAAAAGCACTTAAAGTTTGTTTAAGATAAAAATAAGCAAAAAAAAACATGGCAAAATTTTTGACCAGAAAAGTAATTTGAAAACTTGATGAAAAAAATTTGGGGAAAAAAAAAGAAAACTGTCAAAGCTGTTAATGATGGTTTGAGCCATACTAATAATTACAAGGCTGCGATGGGGGATTCGATTAGTGGAAGCAATAAGGTCAAAAGAGAACTCTCAAGATAAAAAAACAAACAAATTGCGGAACACTTTTAACTGCGAAGAAAACTGAAAGTCTAGTTTCCATTTGATAATTTGATAGATTTACGCAGAGGGTGGCAGAAGCGTAGAAAAATAGTGAGGATGTTATTCGGTAAATCTAGAGAAACCATATTTATTGAAATCAAAACCAATGGCTAAAGACAACACACAACCAAAGTCTTGGAAGAAAATCACCAACAAAACAAATAAAATTTTGTTTTTGTACTAGACGCAGTGGAACACAAAGAAAAGTTTTATTTGTGGGTTTGTGGTCACACACACAGTGGTTCCAAGCCAAATTGTTATTCAACAAAAAGTCCAATTAAAACTGTCATAGTATACTGTGACAGTTTTGGTTGTACTTTGGTTGTACTCAGTATACTTCAATATATATATTGAATGCATATATACATGGGGTATTTTGGTATTTTGGTAATAAAAATGCACCACTCAAATCAATCAGGGGAAATTACATTTTTATCAGATAATTCTAAACTTGATGCATAAGTTGTGATAGAAATTATTTCTATCACAACTATTTCTATATTTCTTATTTACAGATAAAGTATACTTAAATACTCAAATTTCATTTATCGAGTAATTGAAAAGTGGTAGAGCAAAATGATACACCAGATTCTGTGACCTGGAGAGCTATTGGTAGATTAGAAGGCTGGGCAAACACAGCATGTTTTCGCTCAAATATGTCATGATTTTCGAGTAAGCTCGCAACTGGAATTGCTTTCTGGAAACAGAAATGTTTGACAAAGACAATTTCAAGGTCTACCATAAACAACTTAAAAAATGTTTTGCATTTTTTAGTAATTGCAAGATAAAATCTAGAGTGAAACGCAACATAAATTAGAAAGTATCAAATTTATATAAATGTGGTTAGCAAAACTTTCTGAAAATGTAACTACAAACTAAACATTGTTCATTTGTATTAAAGTCGTGCATCCCGGTGTCAAGATTTATCATTAGTTTAATTAGAGGAAAATTGTGTACGCCGTGAGATTTTATAAGTTATATTGTGGTAAAAAAAAAATCAGAAAGAAACTGACTTCAAAAGTTATAGGAAAATATTCAATATCATTTAACAAAAATACTTCTGTAAGACTATCATCTATTTTCTTTACTTGAAATGCTTATATTTTACAAAAAAGTATGGTAATACATTCGGATGAAAACTCTCTGATCACACATTCCTGAACATATTCCTGAACTCGAAATTGGGCAGCACCTATTTCATCGAACGATGGGAATCTAAATATTTAGAATTAGAAGCTTTTTTAAATATTTTTAAATATTCTGAAACATAGTTTAACATACATTTAAATATTATTTGAAATATTTAAATGTATGTTAAACTATGTTTCAGAATTGAATTAAATAAAAATACAATTAAATCCCAGATATTCTCGATCAGATCTAAATAAAGCGAACTCTCTTAATGCCATTGTTCCAAATGCTGCATTTATCATCTGAACCATCAAAAGTTTTTCAAATAATAAAAAAACCTAGTCAGGTAAATAGAAATCCGATGTGCTTTCATGCATCCTGCTTGTAATATGTACCTTTGAGCATACTTAACGAAAGGGGAGTGAAAAGGCGTATTCAGCCTAGAGTCTCGTGCTGGGTGAAAACTCACCGTGAGACTCTAGACTGAATACCCCCTGCTCCCTTCCCATTCGTCTGGGCTGAATACCTCCTTTCTTTCAATAGGAAAAAAAAATGTTTCATATTTTGACATTCTTTATTTTCTAAACATTTTTTTACACAAGAATAAAACTCCGTTACTAGGCAACCAGAAAGCTGATCTCCTTTTACCTGGTAGAGTTCCATGGGCTCTAATAGTCTATCAGTGTAATTTGACCAAGTTTCATTCATCTTTTCTACAGGCCTGCTTTTAGAGGGTTTTCGCATACACCTTACAGGAATTTAGATAAATATAGAATTTTTAATACACATTGATACGGTTTTTAAAACTTAAAAAGCTCCAAAAGTCAAGGAAACAACATGAAAAATATTTTTTAATTAAGCAGAGTCAGCTGCATTCTTTTTAAGTTTGTATATCAGATTTGAAATTAACAAAAATAATAAAAATGGAATGCAAATTTAATCTAGATCATGCTCTAACCTAAATTGATTTGTTAGCCTTTAGTATCAGAGAAAGAGCAGAATTGAAGATGATAGATATGAGCATTTTACATTAAGAATGGAAAACTCTAATATAGTAAAAAAACTAAAAAAATATAGTGAAGCATCATTGTCAAAGAACATACGGATATCTTAGCTCTCAATTTCAAACGTTTATAAAGTTTGATGGTAAATAGACACTTGCTTAGATTTCTAACAACAGCGACGGTCATTTAATTGTTGGAGATGTTGTACTGGTCTTCTGGATTTAAATGTCGTTTCTCAAAGTTACGATGGTGAACTATTCGAAGGAAGTCAGAAAAACCGTAAACCAGTTTGACACAAAGGATGTTCCATCTTTTTTTTTTTTTACATATGTGGGAAAGACTATGAACGCTGCTCAACAAGTTCTCTCCTAAAAGTTAAAGTAAATGTAGTAAAAAGCTTCAGACAATTAGTTGTATGCATGCAAGCTGTCTGAAACCCGAAAATGCCGTTGTATTTTTTACTAAATTAATAATTGATAGTTTATTTTAATAGAAGTGGATTGGGATTATATCTGGTAGACAAACATAATTGTCGTCTGAAAAACAAATTTTTCTCCTATTTTTGCAATATAAACACATCTGAAATAGAGTTGCATCTTGAAAAAATTTGAAAATAAAATTTTCAAGCAAACAACCTTTTCAAATGTTCAAAAGTTTCACAGTTTTCTTTGTATTTTCATTTTTAAACTTGCGTTTTTAAATAAAAAAAAAAGCTTTCTTAAAAGTATAATATAATAATACAAGGAGGAGTCTTTTAATAATTACTTTGTTAACATTTTTAAAAGTATCCTATATATTTTTTATCTATTCAATATACAAAGACAATTTCGGTACTTCATTTTAAGTAATATTTTGGGTTGTGATCATTTGTTGTGGATGAGCATGCTCTCTTGAAAATTAGATCAATAATTATTAATTAATATATTACCCTAATGAGTAGGCAACTCGATGATTATTTGGATTTTTGTAATACTCAAAAATCGTAAATCCCACATTCTGTGTCTTTATTAAATATTTTCTTAGTGATTCATTAATGGGAAAGTGCGATCAGGTATCCTTAACTTTAGAAAAGGATAACAAGCAATAATTGGAAGAAGTTTTATCTTATATTATTTATTTTTCGCCTTTAAGTAATATTTTGCTTCGACGGTTCATTATGTAATTCTTTTATATTATAATAGTAATCTAAAATTTTTTTGATTTCTTGATTTTAACTTCTTATTCCGATGTAAAAAACAGCGAAACATGAAATACCCTAAACAAAAAGTTTGTGTACTGGTTCGTTGAATTAAGTATTCTTTTTAAAGACAATATAATAATGCTCGTTTGCTAACCGAGTATTCAACGAATCTCAGCTTAGACTGCGTTATATTTCACGCCTCATTCAGCTAATAGTTTAAACAACAGGTATCCTCTATTCAACCATGAAGACCTTGTTCAGCCGTCATGTTTAAGCTATTTTTGTTTGAGCTCAAAAAGTTTTTAAACAATTTCTAACTTATGCGCATGCGTAGCGCTTTTTTTTTGTTTGTTTGATAAACTATAAATGACTATATTTTCAACAGAGATTTTATAACTCGGACTTTTGATTTCTCTGTTTCTCCCTAATACCCTAACAGAAGAAAATGCAATAATGAATATGCTGAGTGCTTAGAAGTATAATTATTCGGTGGTAAAATCTGTGAGCCAAAAGAATGTAAAACATAAATGTTTTTCAAATGTTTTTATAATCTTAAAAACTTAAAAATATTAAAGAAGTAAAAAAAAAAAAAAATTGAATTGAAATTTAAAGAAGAAAGAAGAAGAAAGTAGAAGAAAGTATAAGAAAGTGGAGTCAGTTTTTAAGACTTTTTTTCTTATTTAGAATTTTTTTTTTTTGCTGAAAATTGTCTGCTGATGTTAAAATTTTTGTCTGATATTAAAATCTTTAAAAAGAAGGCAAAAAAACGTAACATCTAAAAACAACTAGGAGAAAATGGAGGAAAAAGATAACAGAAAACGTCCAGCGGAGCTGTAAAAAGTTGCGGCGTTTAAATTTTTGATAGTAGCGATATCAAAACAAATCGTAAATATTAATTCTATTCACTATTTATTGGTAAACGAGGTGAAAGCTTTCTAAATGCCCATACAACAGTTTGAATTCGGCTTGAACGCGAGGCATACAGTTTGAAAACGCGATTGAAGAAATAAACAAGGGGGTAAAAACTTTTAAGAAATTACGAAATCCAATTTTTTAAAAAAAACCCACATTAAAAATTTTTGAATATATATAATAAAATGCTAATTAATCTTTACCATCATACTATTTACAGAACTGAATGTAAATAAGCATCAAATGTGTACAAGAGGTTAAGTAACTGAAAACAAAAACGTTTCAAAGCTAGCGAGTGAAACGCAATTTAAAAACCCCCGCAGTAATGATGCTCAAAATGATTGGTTTAGTCTCCTTTCTGTTTTACATTTCACAACGACTCATTTTCAAACGCACTCAAAATTATAAATAATTAATGAACATTTCGATTGGAACACTTTATTCGGGCATCGAATCTTCGATACAGCTGAAAGAAAGGTAAATTCATCTAAACCATTTCAAAATTCATCTTCATAAAAATGGATTATATAGAAACAAAATATAGTGGATAAATTTCTTTTATATATATCTCTCTATTTGCATTCATTTAAACACAGTCGATCAATTCATAAGTTGAAGGAAATCAAAAAGCCATTTCAAGTAAGTAATCGTTTAATGCTATATACGTCCATTGTGATTATTTGTAATACATTTTCTAACTATATAATATATATTATGTCCGCAAAATGGCGTCACTTGTTTGTTTTCAACGTTGAGTTATCCTAAAAAAGTTTTTAAATGAGCAATTATTCGGACCGGTAGAGATAACATGGATAAGCAACAGAAATATAATTTTGCATATTATTATGGTAGAAATTTTAGAACCAGGTTTTAAAATTTCTATGATTTAATTCTAAGGTTACTGTTTGAACTTTTAGGAGTTACTTATTTTATAAAAGAAGAAAATTTAGTTGAAAATCATTTGATAGTAAATGCATTTGTGAGCACTGTTTAATTGATAAATTCTTAAAGAATTTAAATTTACAGTGTGTTTGAAATCGCAAGAAACTTTTTCAAACTAGTTCAGTTTGAGGCGGCTTTAAACATTTGTATTTTATTCCCGCACCTGCTATCATGCTAGCACGTAACGAGTAAGAAATCCCGATGTAAGAAATGCACGAAAAACGATTCTTTTAAGAAAGGATTTTAAAACATAAAATTTTTTAAAACTTAAAATCTGTTCGCTGATTCCAAGTGATGCAAGTATATATTTTGATCATAAAAGTTTTTAGCCAACGAACGTCGAACAACTCATATTTTACTTATTAATCATTGAAAACGGTTGCTACGAGAAAAATTATTTCTTAAAATACTTACGTTATAAATGGATTCAGGTGGCGCGTTTTGATTTGAAATTAAAAGGAAATATCGGTGAAGGTGTAAATGCATTAAGTGGCACTCATCATCATTAACGTTTTACGTTTACAAAAATTGCCGCAGCAAATTTATCAACATCAGTTAAACTTTTATTTAAAATTTACGAAACTATTTTAGCTACTTTAATGTTTAATAAAAATCGGTGTTTATTCAATATTTTTAATGTTTCGTTTACAGAAACCATGATGCGCGAATCAAATTCTCCATACATGCCATCTAATGATGTGCCTGCTCTCACCAAAATGATTGCTGAATCTGGTGAAGAAGATGTAGATCTTATAAAATCTGAGCCACGTGATGTGCAAAGTGTTTTGCATACAGATGCAAATTCTAATTATCACACGCTTCAATCCAATCATCTCCCTCCATCTCTACAAAGTCATCACTCTCCACTTCAAAATAGCCACAATTCAGCAATGTCCAATCAATCACCGCATCCTTCGGTAAGTCATTTTAATAAGAACATAAAGACTAGGATCAAATTTATTTTAAAGGGTTTTTATGACCAAGACTTTACAAAATTTAAAACATTCATTTCTTTTTTCCATCCCAGGTTGAAGAAGATGACGATCATGTTAAAAGACCAATGAATGCCTTCATGGTTTGGTCTCGTACTGAGCGGCGCAAATTAGCTTTAAAGTATCCAAATATGCTTAATTGCGAAATCAGCAAGTTACTTGGTGCAGAGTGGAGTCGAATGGGCGAAGAAGAAAAAAGCCCATACATCCAAGAATCAAAACGATTAAGAACGATACATAGTCAAAAGTACCCAGATTATTCTTATAAACCAAGAAGAAGAAAGCGTAAAGTAACTCAAAACCAGCCAACATATCCTTCAATAAACTTCCCTGCTGCGGGAAACGCGATACCAAATTATCAATTTCCGAGTTCAGCTTACCAAAAATTTTCAAGTGATGCATTTAAAATGGGGGGATTTGGTGCTGACACAGGCTATCAACTCCCAATGCATGATCCAAATAAGGCAGCATTAAACTATTTGAATTCTGCTACATTGGGACTATCAAACGACATGAAGTCTTACTATAATCTGACGTCACCAGCTGCAAACATGTTTTCTCCAGCAACAAGTCAATACTCGGGCTTGTCATTATCAGGTAACAACCAAAGCAATCTTTACTCTAATGGATCTAATTATTTACCTCCTTTATTTAAGGATCACCAGTTTTAGGTCTCGATGCTTTGATTTTATGAAAATACCCTCGGCGATAACGTCAGCTTTAAAAGCGCGACAAACCTAAAAGCATCTTCAGTTTGTGAAATACTCTGCAAGCAGAAATTAAATTAGATCCTTATTACCAAAATACCACTAAGGATGATTAGTTAGAGAACCAACGCATTGCAGTCCAAACATTTCACATGTTCATTTACTCTGACGAAAAAATGGTTTTTTTATAAAATAGTTTAAATAAAACGAACAGATCTGAAAAAAATATCCCTAAATACTTTTTTTTAAAAATTCAAAACACTAATAAAAGTAAACACTTTTTCAAAGGTTTTGTGAAAATATTGCTAATGAAGAAACTTCTTTACATTATGGGAGCAAATCTTATTTTTATGAAATAAATACTGTAAAATAGAAATAATCTACTGGTTTAATATTTTACGGAACTCGATTTTGTATATTAAGTAGTTCTTCTTTTTACTAACTTTTTAATTTATTTTGAACCTTGTTATGTATATTACGTATATATATACTTTTTATTTGTAAATATGCGTTTGAAAACCTTTTGGAAAAGAAATGAAATGCCAATGTTTTGTGCTAGTTATATTTTTTTATATCTGAAGAAGTTACCAATAAAGTTCGTTCCATTTTTTAGCAGCACAATAGTGCTGAACCTCGATATGAGTGCTGAACCTCGATATGACAAAATGTTAGTCTTTATTTTTTTTAGTTCTTTCCATTTTTTGTTTTGTTTTGTTTTGTTTTTTTAAAAAAAAAAATGTTTTGTTTTTTTACTAAAAATAGAAAAAAGTGTTTTTTTTTTTAAAAAAAAACAAAAACAAGATAGCCTCTTTCCTCTTTTTTTAAGTAACTTTCTTGAAATTTTAAGTATCAGAAGACTCTGATGTATTACATTTAATACACGGGTTTATACCAAAGAACCTATTACATGAACTCTATCTTTAATTAGGCTTAAAGTTAAAATATTTTTCTCGGCTAATAAAAAGATTTAAAGCCACTTAAACAGTTTCCTTGGTCAAATCTGGAGATTAGAAAGGAGAGCTGACTAACAACGCACTCATTGGGGATATAAAAGATGCTAGTGTCCAGTTTCAAAACGGAACTTGCTTTTATCGCCCTAAGGTAAATTATAAATAATGACGCGTGAGTGTCGTGACCTGATAGTTTCACACATTATAAAGCTATTGAAAAAAATTCTAAAAATTTTATTTGCACTTTTTTATTTTTGTGCTTAAAGATGTGCACGTTTTATTTAATCAAGGTTTTATTCTGCCATTCTACAAGTGGTTTCGTACACTCAAAATGGTTTCTGTTATTTCATAAACAAAATTTTTCACAATTATCATATTTAATACCATGTAGTTTTAAAACGATTTTTATTTGCTTAAATTATGTTATTTTTCTAAAGGGATGTCTAGAAATTATGCTACAATCCATGGTTCTTTACCTCATCTACAAAGCGAAAAAGCTTACATAGAGGAAAGCAATACATAAGAAGATATGAAAAATAAAATAATCTTTGAAAAAAAAATAAAAACGGGTTAAAAATTTTCCGTTAATACAAGGATGCTTTCATCCCGGCAGTATTTTTTCAGTCGGAATGAAAAAACAAACTAAAAACAAAATCTCGATATTGTTTAAAGAAAACTGCATACAGAAAAAAAAAGAAGCAGTTTTAGGCAAGAAAAAGGAAGGACTAATTTATGATGGGGAAATATGATTGGGCAAGACATTCCAGAAATTTCCTTGAAAAGTAGTTTTTTAATGACAAAACAATGCTTTCTACATACTACTGTGAATATTGTATGCAATTATCATTGTTATTGGTCCAAAATATTTGCAATTATAATTGTTATTGGTCCAAAATATTTGTACCTGCTAAAAAAAAAAAGAGGAAATAGGAAAATTAGTCTCTGAGCTTGAGTTAAACTTTGACGTGGTGCAACTCTTTGAATGTATTAATGGTCCAACGGAATATAAACTCTTAGAATTACTTTTGTTACAAGCAAATATACAAGCAGTTTGTGATATTAAAGGCTTTTTCATGGATGTTGCATGCAGGGTCAATGAATGATACAAAGATGTTTGTAAATTACACTGTTACAAACAGTTTGTTGGCTGGTTATGAATCAGTTCCTAATTATTTTACCCGTTAACTAATTTCTGCATGAATGTGTATCAAAGTTGTTCCAACAATCAGGAAGTTGTATTTAATGCTACACTTCAAAAAACCAAGTAGAATGTGGTTTGGCAGGTTAAAGCAAAGGGGGAATTCTTAAAAAGAACAAAAGATATAAAAAAGAAACAATTCTTACTGCTGTTTACTACTGGTTTGTTCTTCATAACTTTTTTGAAAAAAACAAAAATTCTTACTTAGATGTTGAGGAGATAGAGAGAATTCTATGACTTCAATGTGATGAATGAGCGAGACCATATTATCTAGCTACTTTTTACTCATATTTACCCAGAAAGTATACACGAAAGAACTCATGNGTTTTAAAAAAAAAAATCTTTTGTTTTTATGTTAAAAATAGAAAAAATGTTTTTTTTTTAAAAAAAAACAAAAACAAGATAGCCTCTTTCCTCTTTTTTTAAATAACTTTCTTGAAATTTTAAGTATCAGAAGACTCTGATGTATTACATTTAATACACGGGTTTATACCAAAGAACCTATTACATGAACTCTATCTTAAATTAGGCTTAAAGTTAAAATATTTTTCTCGGCTAATAAAAAGATTTAAAGCCACTTAAACAGTTTCCTTGGTCAAATCTGGAGATTAGGAAGGAGAGCTGACTAACAACGCACTCATTAGGGATATAAAAGATGCTAGTGTCCAGTTTCAAAACGGAACTTGCTTTTATCGCCCTTAGGTAAATTATAAGTAATGACGCGTGAGTGTCGTGACCTGATAATTTTACACATTATAAAGCTATTGAAGAAAATTATAAAAATTTTATTTGCACTATTTTATTTTTGTGCTTAAGATGTGCACGTTTTATTTAATCAAGGTTTTATTCTGCCATTCTACAAGTGGTTTCGTACACTCAAAATGGTTTCTGTTATTTCATAAACAAAAGTTTTATCATATTTAGTACCATGTAGCTTTAAAACGATTTTTATTTGCTTAAATTATGTTGCTTTTCTAAAGGGATGTCTAGAAATTATGTTACAATCCATGGTTCTTTACCTCTTCTACAAAGCGAAAAAGCTTACATAGAGGAAAGCAATACATAAGAAGATATGAAAAATAAAATAATCTTTGAAAAAAAAATAAAAACGGGTTGAAAATTTTCCGTAAATACAAGGATGCTTTCATCCCAGCAGTATTTTTTCAGTCGGAATGAAAAAACAAACTAAAAACAAAATCTCGATATTGTTTAAAGAAAACTCCATACAGAAAAAAGAGAAGCAGTTTTAGGCAAGAAAAAGGAAGGACTAATTTATGGTGGGGAAATAAGATTGGGCAAGACATTCCAGAAGTTTCCTTGAAAAGTAGTTTTTTAATGACAAAACAATGCTTTCTACATACTACTGTGAATATTGTATGCAATTATCATTGTTATTGGTCCAAAATATTTGCAATTATAATTGTTATTGGTCCAAAATATTTGTACCTGCTAAAAAAAAAATGAGGAAATAGGAAAATTAGTCTTTGAGCTTGAGTTAAACTTTGACGTAGTGCAGCTCTTTGAATGTATTAATGGTCCAACGGAATATAAACTCTTAGAATTACTTTTGTTACAAGCAAATATACAAGCAGTTTGTGATATTAAAGGCTTTTTCATGGATGTTGCATGCAGGGTCAATGAATGATACAAAGATGTTTGTAAATTACACTGTTACAAACAGTTTGTTGGCTGGTTATGAATCAGTTCCTAATTATTTTACCTGTTAACTAATTTCTGCATGAATGTGTATCAAAGTTGTTCCAACAATCAGGAAGTTGTATTTAATGCTACACTCTTCAAAAAACCAAGTAGAATGTGCTTTTGGCAGGTTAAAGCAAAGGGGGAATTCTTAAAAAGAACAAAAGATATAAAAAAAAAACAATTCTTACTGCTGTTTACTGCTGTTTTGTTCTTCATAACTTTTTTGAAAAAAACAAAAGTTCTTACTTAGATTTTGAGGAGATAGAGAGAATTCTATGACTTCAATGCGATGAATGAGCGAGACCATATTATCTAGATACTTTTTACTCATATTTACCCTGAAAGTATACACGAAAGAACTCATGTTAAAGATACAAAACAAGGATAGGATTAAAACTATTTTATCACAAATTGTTTTGACAAAGTGCTAGCGTACATTCAGCTTACACAATTTTAAAACATTTGTTGTGTTAAAAGTGTAAAAAGTTTGTTAAAAAAAACAAAAGAATCTAAGGACAAGATCAATTTACATTAGGAATTCGTCAAAGAAAGTTTTACAATTTATAATTCTTCTACTTAAATGAAGCAGCAATAAAAAAAATTGTATAAAGAATTTCCTTTTATAGAAAACAAAACAAAAAACAAAGAAAATCTTCATATTTATGTTTAGTTGACATGAAAACAGGTCCTTCAACCTGATTTAATGGCTTATGAAAAATTTTGACACACTTTAGTTTTTTCTTTGACTCAGGTGTTACCTTTTTTCAATAAAATTTATAACTATCTTGTTTGGATAATACTTTTTCATATTCTTCAACAGGACCAAACCAACTTGGTTGATGAGAGTAAAGCTAGTTAAAACTTTTCTCGGAACCTCATACAGCTTTGGTTTATCAGCATTAAAGTCTTGTTATAAAACTTGAAATTTTATCATTTTTATTTAATCGAAATCGACTTTCTTTATATAATTTCTTTTCTTTTTTTTCATTAACTGTCTGAGTCGCCATCTTAAATTTTAAAGTAAATGTTTTTAATCAGGGTAAGAAATCCTTGGTTTGTTTCAAACGAGCTACGTGTAATGCCTGGGGAGAAACCACAGGCAACGATTCCTTCCTCCAAATTCCCTGAATACCTTTAAATCTAAAAGTATTGGTATACACCACAATTCAAGTCCAATGCTACAGGTCCACTACTACAGGTCCACTACTGCGGTCGAATCAAAACACTACACGATAAATCGTGTAAGGCTAGTTTATTCTCCTTATCTGTTTTTTTCTAAATTTTAAATTTTATTTTTTTTTAAATGAATAAATATAACGAAGAAGATCAATTTCAATAGAGCACGTAGCGCAGTGGTTAGTTAATAGCTAACTAACTACTTAAACGTACAAAGCCTTACGTAATAAACCTTTCGAAATTCCTTTTGATAAAATATATTCGCTTGAAAAAGTTTTTCCTGAAAAATATTCACTTCACCTTTTTAGAATTTGACAACGTTCAAAAGGAATGCTTTTCCAAGTATTCTGGACAACACTCCATAACTCTTTCGGATTTTTTGGTTTTTCACTATAAACAGCCTCTTTTACACCCATCCAAAGTTTTTCGGTTGGATTGAAATCAGATGACCGCGCGGGCTAATATCTAACTACAACCTTATTCTCTACGAACCAACTTTTCACTCTGCGGCTGTGATGTTTTGGCTCATTGTCCAACAGATAAACCGATTTGAGTGGCATAGGGCAACTTAGTGTTTTGTAATATTTCGAGATAAATATTTTGATCCATAGTTCCATCAATCTAATTGATCGGTCCTTCGACAATAACAAAACCAAGCCCAAATAACTATTTTTGCTCCGCCATGTTTAATAGTTTTTATAGTACATTGAAATTTGTATGAAGAGTGGCCTCATTACGTATATCCTACGCACACTTTACCCAATGAAAACAATTTTGCTCTCATCAGACCACAAAATATTACGCCATTTTGAAGCAGGTCAATCTATATCCCTTTTTGCAAAACACAATCTTGCTACCACGTGCTCTTTTTTTGAAAAGGAGAACTTTTTTGGACTTCTGGCGATTAATTTTACTAACCGCCTACGCACGGTTCGCCTACGCACTTGTTCTCAAAGAAAAGTTTAAATTTAAATCTTCTTTAACATGGCGGGAAATTACGAATAGATCGGCAACAGCAGCACGTTTTATTAATAAGTTATACTCACTCGTTTTTCTTTTTCGGCTTCTGGCATGTATATATGCATGTATGCATGCATTCATCTATGCATGCATGCATGCATGTATGCATGTATGCATGTATGTATGTATGCATGTATGTATGTATGCATGTATGTATGTATAACTAAAAAAAATGATTTTGAACTAATTTATTATAGTTATTATTTATTATAGATTTATTATAGATTACTAATTTATTATCGATTTAGGTTGAAATTGGAAATGTTTTTAAATGAAGCTGTTAATAAAATTATGGTTTCTTGAATCAATTAAATGCACACGGTTATTTAAAACGAATCCTTTGCTAAAACGGAAGTTCCATCCTAAGCCCTCTATAAAATATTTTATATTTTAATAAAATGTAGAAATAATTCAGGTATGAAAATGGTCGGGACTAAAATAATTTTCTGTCAAAACCTATTTTTAATCCTCAGCTACTCGCGCCTTAAATATTAACATAAATACTCGCGCCTGAGAACAAAGTTCGCGTAATTAAAAAATCAATTAAAGATGCGGGAAATTACTTCTGACAAAAAAAAAAAAAAAATCCTTATTCAACTTCATCTTTAACCGTCTGAGTGCAAGTCAACCAATTCATGGCAGAAACAACATGTTTTTTACACTAATGATTCATGCATACAGAACTGGAGGAATCAGCACCATATTCCTCATCATCATTCTCATCAAGCATAGATTTCAACAGATTATCATCGAGCACTCTCCAAGACATTCACAAAAGCTATTGACAAAATTCTGAACATAAAACAAAAAAGTGGTTAAAAAAATTTGAAAAAATTTTGTGTAGCGTAAACACTTGCGCTTGAGAACAAAGTTCGCGTTCGCCATTTCGTGTCATACATTTGTTCACATCAGGCGAAGGAGAAGAGCAGATGATTTGAGAGTGAACAGGGATGTATAAGAAGAGTTGTTCTTAGATTAAATGTCGCATGAAGTCCGTAGGTACGGTAGAAAAAAATATCTCCAAGGTTTACCTGAGAGCCATGAACATGGTTCGCGTGCGCGAGCAGTTGAGAGTTAAAAAGAATAGAAATTCCCTCTGTAGTAAGGCAACTATTAAATGGCAATTTGACGTGTTGCATTGTAAAGGAATTATTATCTGGTCTGAAAGGAAATTTCTACAGACAGTTTCTGAAAAGTCTAGAAGTTTTATATTTTGTAAAATATTGCAACATTTTCTACATATGAACTTTAATTACTTTCATTTTTTCAATTTTTCATTTTTTCCACATTTTTAGATCAGGATGTTTTATGTGTGCAAATAAAATTGATTATATTTACGAAATAAACTGTGTTTATACGGTTCAACTAAAATGTTATACACAAATAATTTGGGTACAACTTTTCATATAAAACTATCAAATTTCAGCTTCATTTAGAGATGATTTGATAATTATTGTTCACTTATATATTTAGATTGTTGGTATTGAAATAATATTTAATAACTATATTACAAGCTATTCGTAGATATCACGATCAAAATGATTAGCTGTTTAAAAAACACAACTATTAATTTAACTTCATAGGAGATTTTGAATAGAACAAAAAAGTAACATCAAATGATTTAAAAACAGTTTTCAAAGTATGCAACGGTCCTTGTTTTAGGTCTGTCGTATCAGTTGATGACAGCTGTTTTTAATGAATTTCTATATATTTAATTCAGGTGAGAGAAATCTTTTAAGGAGAACGTAAAAATACATTTTGAATATCGATGTTGAATTAAGCGTCTTCCACTAATTTGACGTATTTTGATTAAATCGTAAATTGTCATTTTGATTGTTATAGAATGTCTTGATTTATTGCAATTTGTTTTGACGTTCGGTGCCGTTTGGGTAATAGCTTATTCTTTTTTCAAGTTAATTAACAATATTTTTACGCGAGCCCTATCTTAATCATCTGTGATAAGGGATGAATAATTTAACATACAAAGGTTGGCGTCAGGATATTTTTAAAACAAGATTCTATTTATTAGGCGAGGATTTCCTTTCACGTTTGCTATACTAGATAAATTCACTTGGTTTTAAATACTCGCGCTAAAAACTCCATGCTTTCGTTTGGGTGGAACTCTGTGTCACAAAAAAAATTTATCGACCGTTACGGGCTCAACGTCACAGAATATTTCAAAGCTGTTTTGATAATCTGCCATAATGGAGGACAACCAAGTACACGGATATTTAAAGAAACAAGAAACGTTTGATTGACTGTTGTTATAATCGATTTGATCGCGAGAGAAAGTTAAAACTAAATAGTTATATTATAATTAACAAATTAAAAAGACTTAATTTAAGGAAATTTGGTCTCGTTTTTTTCCTGATTTTTATTTGACAAAAAAAATCGTTAAGGAGAAAGCATCAATTCAATACTCAATGGTCTAAATTTTTTTTTTTTAAAAAAATCTTATTTCAGGTTAAGATTTAAACTGCAGAGGAGAATCTAATCGTAGCCTAATATAATTAAATCGTTCTTTCGTTCTTTTCGTAATATAAATCGTTCTTTCGTTCTTTTCGTAATGAAAATCGTTCTTTCGTTTATCAAAGTTGTTTTTAACAAGAAAAGAGATGAAAAGATTTTTATCTAAGGAACTATGAGAAAAGCGGATTTATGCAATAACCAGATATTGTTTTCTGAAATAATCCATGGATACAAGGGTACAAAACTCATTCTTTGTGAAGGTCTTACCTAAAACATAAAATAAATTTAAAGAATAAGAAACACTATAAAATAGCTCTACAATTTTAACCTGGAATCATGAACTCGTATACCTACTCTGCTATGAATAAAAACATATTTCTCTTAAGAAATATTTTTCTTAAGAAAATATCGATCAATTCTGTTTATGAAAAAAGTTTTGTTAAAGTATCTTTACTGCGATTGAGAATCAAGCTTCGAAAAATATTTTCTTTTTGTAGACAAAACATATTTGAAAGCCACGTATCTTTTGTTTTTATGTTTTTAATAAAAGCGGTATAATTTATTTGTGTATAATTAGAATATATTAGTGACGAGACAAAACAGGTCAATTTTCACGCACACATGATCAGTTGTTTTTGAGGTCTTAAAAACTTAACATAAATGCGATTCCATGTTTAGATTAAGACTGTTAGTTTGTAATTGTATCGTAATTTGGTGTGATTTCACATTGTTTTTTCTTTTTTTATTGAATGTTTAAGTAGTGAGTGATCGAAATGTGTTTCAAATTGACACACATCTACCTTATGATGTCATGGCAATAGTCAACTTTAAAGAAGGGTGTGATTTATTATATCATTATTGATTTTTGACTGATTTTTTTTTTACATTGTGTAAAAAAAAAAATTCAAAAACGTTTCTATAAAAGAACTATATAACATTCCTACTCCCTAATACTCCCTATTTAAACGGTTAGGGAGAATACTCCCTAACCGTTTAAAGTCACCCCCCATGATTCAACATTCAGCACTTTGAATAGTTTCCCCTAAATCATTTAATTTTCCTAGTATATCATTATAATAGGAAACATGGAAAATGAATTTTTATATTCTAGATAACGAATAAAGGACAAATGTATACTTATTTATATACATATATATATATACATATATATCTTATTTACATAATTAAAAACTTCATTAAATTCTTTTTCTTGTTACAGGGTTTGTGTTTTCGTTTTTTTTTTTTCTTGTTTCAATTTTAAAACATGTAAACCTAAACAACAAAATAAACTGATCGGTTGAACATTTTTTGTAGAAAGGTTTTCCAAAAAATGCCGCCATCGCCTTCGTTTGTTATCTTTCCGAGTCGGTGTTCAAATTGTGCGGACAAGATTTTGGATTCTTTTTGCAGAAGTCCATTATTTTTGCGCGCTGAAATAAAGAAATTTTAAGTTATTATTTTTTTTCAAGACTTTCATTGATGTTTAATATGAAGACAAGAAATTAAAAAAAAAAAAATTGAAAACATAGTTAAAGCTCTAAATTTAAAAGCATCAAGAGAAATATTTATTTCAAGCAGGAAACACGATGCAGAAGTAAAAACAGCGCTTACCAATGCAAGCAAAGCATTTTGGTTATGGTTTGGATTTTTTTGATGTCCACTCGGCACAAATTTGCTAGCTAGGCATATTACTCTGTTTTCATATACGAGTGTTGCAAATAGAATTACTAAACCTAAAAAAATCTCAGAGTTTCTCATTTTATTTCTTCGTGGATGGTTGGACGTACAAGAAGATCTCGTTTTTTGATCAGTGGTCTTCAGCAGCTTGTATCTTTTAATCAACTGCATAAAACCCACTTAAGTGTAGATTAGCGTTTGGATTATTTATTATATGAATGGATTCCTTAAAAACAAGGAAATGAAGGTTATTTTTGCGAATGTTTTCTGAATAGTGGTTTAAACGAAACCATTATCTAAGCAGCGATTCCAAGGTAACGAGGTAAAAACAATGCTTTCAAGGCTATATTTCACGCTAATGAACAGACCAAACCATTAAAAGTAAACGCAACACTATATATATACGTTAATAGGATAAAAAGATTTGAAGAATAAATAGAAAGTAACAAACTATAACGTATAATTTTAATCTGAAAATTACTTAAGTTACAAAAAAAAACAAACACCTCTTTAAAATTATTTTGAAAATATATTTGCTTAAAGAATCTTTCGCATCAGAATATTATTTTTCTGACGTAAATAAAGATTACCTGTTCAATCGAATTTCTAACGAGTAAAATCTGTTCATTTTAGTGATTGTAAGACCTTTTGACGCGAGGAAAGAAGTAACTGGTAAGCTTTGCAATTGGATTTATTCTCAGCAATTATAGGATTGATGCGAAACTTAAGAAATGACATTTAAAAAGTAGTGTCTTAATAATGCAATTTAACAGACAAGAAAATATTAACCAATCTTTTAATAGTAACAAAACTATCCGGACTTTTGTTTCTCAGAAAAAATGGAATTTAAATTTCAACTAAATAAAAAAAACTGCCTTTATTTAGCAATCGATCAAGATTGAGGGGCGGGATGGAAGGTCAGTAGTTAAAGGATAACAAAAGGAAATAATTGCTGATGAAGATAAAGAAATTATAGAAAATTAACAAAGGAATGCGCTCAACTTAAATAAGATTAAGCCTATTGTTAAAATGTGGTAATAAATCTATCATGCTGCTTTGAACCTCTATTTGCTAATCGTTCAATTTTTTTGAACGCAAGCTCAAAATTTGAGATACCTATTTTAATGAGTGGATGAGGACAGAGCATCATATTTTGAATTAGGCAGTTATTTCTCTATCCTGATCGCCTTTTTTAAAAAATGTTGTTTTTAGAAATTACCTCATCTTCATCTAAAAATTGTTCATAATGTCAAAAAAAGATTTTGTTGAAAAAATTTTCTTAACTGAACAACAAAAAAAATTATTAAAAGCAGTTTATTAGCTGAAGCCGGCAGCCGAATAATTTAGTGAAGCACTTTTGAGTTTGTTGAAACGATAAAATCTCAAAAATAACATTAAACTTAAAAAAGTATTTAAAATTAATTAAGACCGAAAAGAAATCTGTTGTTCGTCATTTTAATTTTATAAACGCTTCATTCAAAATACACTAAAAGTCAGAGCCTTATATCAATTCAAATCGAAAAGCTTCTTTATAACTAATGGTAGCAAATTGGTATTTAAAAAAAATTTCAATTGTTAAAGGCATAAAGTTCTAACCGTGCATACATATATTTACAGTATTGCGACAATATTATTTTTTAAAGAGATTAATTTACAATAGAAAAAACAGACAGTCTAATTCTAATATAAGCAAGTATGAAATTCTCTATTAGCACAAGTTTATATATTTACTATGTAAAACACGGAAAAGAAATGATTGTAGTTTTTAATTCTGATATTATCATCGAATTAATAAAACTTCATCCGCATTTAGGTTACCTTGCAATCCACTTGTCCTCTTCGCCTTTACCATTTTTACCTTAGACTTAAGATGAAACCGGACTGTTAGACTTAAGATGAAACCGGACTGTTAGACTTAAGATGAAACCGGACTGTTAGCGAAAAAAAAAAACCTCTGAAAGTTTATAACAAAAAAAAAGATTTAAATTGGAAAAAGGTATAGATGGAAATAATGAAGACTCTATAATATTTTTCATGTAAATGTTTTAAAGCATGTAAACTTGTCATTTGGTTGCCAAAAAAAAAAAAAAAAAAATAGAATAGTAATAAGGAATTTACATGTTTAAAAAAAATGATCAAATTTTACTCAGAAACATACATAGGTTTTACATCGTACTAAATCTTATTTAAACTTTTCTAAATCTTTTTTTTTCCTGTCGCCTCTCCACGTAACTTAAATGAATATCTTAGATAACAATCGGAACCCAGATTTCATTTTTTCCTTAAAATGAAAATCTACCTGTTACATACAAGAAATATAGTCTGTTAACATTAGAAAATGGTAAAAGTATTTCATATTCTTTTCCCATCACAATGATTCATGGATTATGACAGATAAACCATCAGCCGAAATCACGTCATAAATGAAAAGTGAATTGTCGTGATGTTTTTAACTAAATTTAAAGTCATCAGAATGATGATATGATGAAAATGATTATGATCAATATGATTATTATGATCATCATAGCAATACTAATTAAGAGGATTAGCAGGGAGAACAAACAGAGGAGGATAATCTAATAAGGTATGAATAAAAGCTGAGATGATTAAAAATATGTTAATGTTATAGTTAAACAATTACACGGAAAAAAAAATAAAAAAATAAGGTCAGTAATAAAATGTAAAATTACACTATAGATGTAAAAGTTGATGAAATATAAAATGTAAAAAAATGTGTAATATAAAATAAGAGTGGCTATTCTTGATTGCTGCAAATAGAAAATGCAATGGAGTGATGGAGTTTACTTAAATATTTATGTTAAAAATAAATTTTTAATTCAAATGTCATTTAAAGTTATGTATGGCAGTTGCAAAGCTTTTTAAATTTTCATTTAAATCATTCGATATTTTCAAAAAAAAAAAAAAAAAATTAATTTTAAAAATAGTTTCATGTAATAATTATAACATGACTTTATGTAATTAAAAATAACTTTATATAATGTTACGTAAACTTTTTTTATAAGTTTAAAAATTATTACGTTAAGATATGAGAAAAAAAAAATCTTCGGCTTATAAAATCTCATTTACACGGCACATTTTATTTAAATAATTAGAATTCAATACAAGCTTGATTAGCAGTCAGTTAACAGGTAGGAAGTATCCAACAGCGCATTGAGTTAAAAGCTCATATCTACCACTGTTTTAAAACGCCATTAATCACTCAACCATACATAACAATTATTGTTTTACATTTGTTAATTTAATTACATCGGGAAAAATACATTTTTTTGATTGACATCCAATATCATTCAATAAAATCCATTGATAAAGCTATTGGTTTAATACTTGTAATTATTTACATACAGTGTTACTATAATTAGAAAATTTATCACAAACTCGTTGACGTACCTCTATCTAAAAAATGTTATCAAAGTAAACTACATATTACTTTTCACTAATGAAACATGGATTTATCTTTTTCATTGCAGGCGGGCAAATATACATCACAACCTAATACGCTATGTCCTGAAATTACCTTAATGATTAAAAAAATTTTAAACTTTTATGGTGTGCACAACTGTAAGTCATACGCCTTTAAATGATAATATGTAGTAAAACTTTTTTAATAATTCGAACCATTTGCAACCATCGCAATCTTTAATCACTTTCTCTTTATTGTTTATACGGAACATTTTTTAAATAGTGAAAATTTTTTACTAACAATTTTCACTATTTGAATATAATATTTTTAAAAGTGTATCCATACTTCTTAAATTAAATTTTCGAGTGAACTAGTTTATGTTTAACGACCAATCAGTTCTCTCAAAAGTTCAATCCGTTTGTTAAATATTGTTTAAATAATGCTAGTTGTAAATTCATTACAATTCCACTCTAAATTTTTATGAATTTATCAAGTTGAGTAATATTTAAAAACAATTTTGTTGTTTTAGAACGAAACATGAAGACTTAAAGTTATCAATTTTTTTTTTTTACCATCATAATAGTTTTTGGAAAAAACTTGCTTCTGTTTTCAAAATACTTTAACACACTTTAACTTAGCTGGGGTCAAAAAACCCCAGCTTAGTAAGTCACGTTTACCGGCTTGAATGGTCCAGCACATTTTTGCTATGCTTCAGTATCTTGCTGGAAATTACTTGTGATATTTTCGTTAAACGTTAATGACCTGCATGAAAGCTCTTCACATTTCGAGAAATTAACCTGAAAAGGCAATTAAGTAAGTATCATGAGTTTGCTTTTACTCTTCTTATTCATAGAAGAAAAAAAGTAACGATTTTAATCATACGTGTTCTTCATCTTTCCTTGATAAAATAGATAACGTGGTCGCAAAAATGAGTAGCGAAAAACTCAACCAGGCAACCATATAGGAATATCCCATCGTGTAACGAAAATTTAAATCTGTATGAACTCGATTAACATCATAGTAAAGTGCTAATGCTCCAACTTTCAGAATTACTAGACGTAAAAAGGTAATTCTTATTTTATTACACAGACAAAAAAAGCACGGGTATTTTTACACAAGAAAGATGTAGTAGTGTCTATAAAACAATTTTGAATAAAAAAATTTATCAATAGATTTTATGCCATCAACAAAAATATTACTTCCAACAAAAGCAGCAGTTGACGAAATGTCCATGTTTAGTCTTCCTTTAAAGGGACATAGGATTACAGGTACCAGAACACCAAGAGACAAAATGGCGATACATATTGAAAGCAGACCTCTAGCGACCAAGATATCTCCTAAAGATTTTTTTTCATATAAGTAGTGTTAACTTTAAGAACATATATTTCTAATAAACATTTCTCCCAAAATGGTTTTGTTAAAAAATGTTCATCATGCAGTTTGAACATTTGAAAAACATTTATTTGAAATATTGAAAAAAATTCTTCGAAGTAATATTTCTTTCAGGTCTTCAGCTCCTTTTCGTTTGGTTTTAACAAATCATTATTTAAATTTTAAGAAATTTTAAAGAATTAGAACGTAATAATGAAAAAAATAATTTACTTGTAACAACTTCCATCTTTTGACAAGTTATTTTAACTGAGGTTTGAGTTTCATCAGACGAAGTTGAGTTGCTTGATTTGTTAAATAACATTTCTTTTGAAATATCGGTATCACCTAGAAAAACGTGACATTCTGTCCATAATCCTCTGTGAAAAACCACTCTTCTAGATTGGGAAACTTCTTCGTGCCAGTGATTCGTGAACAGTGCAGTGGAAGTCAATGCTATCGCTAGTGAAATCAACACAAGTGAAAGAATTCGCTGAGCAGTAGTTCGCGAAGTTTGCATTTCAAGCAAAACAATTGTATTATTTTGATGGGAAGTTATTTATATAAATCGAAACGAAAAAATTTTAAAACAAGATATTTCTAATGTAAATAAATAAAAATTTAAATAAATGTTTCCAATTAAAAAGTGTAAGAAATCAGTGAAAAAAAAGTGTGACAAACTAATAAAAAAAATGTTAGAATTTATTAAAAAGAAAAGATTTAATATTTTTAAACGAAATAAACTATAAACAGGAATATTGTTACTTTTTCATTCACAAAATTTTTTTAAAATGTTGTTAAAAACAAACAAAAATAACGTAAAAAGTTTGAAACTCTCAAAAGTGAAAAAAGTTCTTTTTTTATGTCAAACTTTTTAATGATTGGGGTTCGGCAATTTTGATCTCTTTACAAATTTGAAGGAAAAGTTTTTCCAGCTCCTTCTCAAACACATTATTTCCCATTCTATAGGCTGTATTATTGTTATTATATTAACAGTCTAGCTCTTTATAATTTTAAGTTATATAGTTCAGGTGTTTCTAGATTTTCTCTGTTCTAAAAAATTCATTAGAATTTTTTTCTATCTTAATCATAAACAATTCATTACTTTGATTAAAAAATTTCTTGGTAACCATAAATAATAATTCGAGCTGTCAAGAAATGGAATAAACAGCTGATTAATCGGATATTAAATAAGTATATTAATTTCATTAAGTAAGTGTAACAATAGGGAAAAATATTAGTAAATCTTATATTTCTACTTAAATCTAGCTAAATGATTTGTCGAAAATTGTCTAAAGCTATTAACTAATTAATATTAATACATATTAATATTAATGTATATCTATTTAAATATTTAGATTTTCCTAAAATTAATTTAAGATGTACTGAAATTAAATAGAGGAACAAATTGACCACGATAATCGGTGGGCAAATTGACCACATAGATACATCTTGCAGGTTAAAATATAAAGACAAAGAAATTTGTATTCAGCATTAATTTATTTATTCCCTTTAACATCAGCAGATTCAACTAAATTAAAACTGCAAAATTTTTATCAGAATAAATTTTTTTTTACTTCCATAAAATAGATAACATTTTTTAGAAATAGCGCCTTTTGATGAAAAATAATGTTTTGATGAAAAATCTTGAGTTGATTTGAAGAAACAGAAAAAGCTAGTGAGAAACTTGTGAGAAACCAGACAATCTGTTAAATCGGTTAAGGTATGTAAAAGAGAACTGCAGCAAACAGTTATTAATCAGTTATGACAACAGTTAACGTTGAGAAGAATGTTAATAAGTGAAGGCATGAACACCCACACATCAGGTCTAATTGTAGTATAGCTTACACTACAGTTAGACATAATCTTTGCGCTAAATAGTGCCATAGATTCAATCAAATTTTCATGCAAGTTTTTTATGCATGCGTTTTATTTTTTGCATGCCAGGTTCAAACTCGGAGCTAAAAAAACAATTTCTTTTTGAATGTTATCAAAGTTTATTTCATATAAGTATTAATACTTATATGAAATAAACTTTGATAATTATATTTCATATAATTATCAAAGTTTATTTCATATAAGTATTATTTTTCTTCACATCATTTTTATTGTATAGCAAGATTTTGAGGAAATTGTTTTGTTTGGTACCATTGGATTTTACTGTCAATTACACATTTTCATGAAGAATAATAGCTACCATGTGTATAGAAACTGATTGATTCACCCGATTCTCTTGACCAGAAGTAAATGAATTCTGCTTTAATAGGCAAAATTATCTGTGTAAAGGGTGATTTTACGAAAATTAGAAGAGAATAGCTTTTTATACCAAGTTTCTAGAATTTAAGTTATTTTTTATTGTTAACTATTGCAATAAACCAACCAACCACATTCAATGCTCGGTTAGAGAATAGCGATCATTTTTAATATGCTCACTTTGAAGGATTCTTGTTTTCGAATTGAGCGGGAATGGTAATTTCAGCGCACGCGCTAAGTAGGGTAATTTTGTGTGTAGAATGTAACAAAATTTGGAGGCTCTCCTGGGCCTAAAAATGCATGTATGTGTAGGTCCAGTGTGGTCTTCATATATATATATATATATATATATATATATATATATATATATATATATATATATATAT
>QPEY01000015.1:547919-566947 GCA_014706445.1 Hydra viridissima
ATATATATATATATATATATATATATATATATATATATATATATATATATATATATATATATATATATATATACATATATGTATCAGATCTTTTGATACTTTCATATCAAAATATAGCTTTTACCCTAAGAAATAGTATTATTTAAATACTACTAGTATATACTATAGTACTAGTATATACTATTATACTATTATATACTATTATTATATACTGTTATGCATTTTTTTAAAAAGAGTATACTCTTTTTCAAAAAATAACTGGTTAAAATGAAACAGTGATGTTCTAGACATTTTTTACAGAGTTTAGAACAATTTAACTTTTTAGCCAAAAATTTTTCAACCAAGAGATATAATTTAAATTGTCTAACAGATGCTTCTTTTTTTAACTCAAAAAACCTTGCAGTTTGAGCATTAAAATCTTCTTTGTTTACAAACGTTTTTTTACTATAAACACTCTAGGATATAAGATTTCAAAAATGTATAGTTCAGGTTTTTTAATGAGAAATAAGTAAAGGTTTAGTAACAAACTAAATCAAGGAATTTTAGTTATGTGCAAGAAAATCAATTTTGTTCTTTATATGCTTGCTAGTAATTTATTTTATGAAAAAAAATTGTTTTATATACTTATTTACAACCCTCAACTATTTGTATGGAATTTGTATGCCAGTTATTCGCCTCTTTTATAGCTTTTTTATCTTTTTAGGGAATTTTCATAGTTAGTTACATTAAGTTATGCTTTTGTTTGTACAGTGAAAGCTATGTTCAATATGCAAACTATATTTGTATTTATCATGTAGGCACACATGAAAAGAGAATTCCTAGCGAAAAACTTGCGATGAGACAAAAGACGCATATGAAGTCTGAGAAGGCTAGTGTTCTATTGTGTTATATAGTGTAAGTATAGTGTTACATAGTGTTTTTTTAATATGTTCATTGCAATATCTCTTAAATTTCTGATTGCTAATTTATGATTATATATAAATGTGTCTGTTTTCAGGGTAAAATTAGAAATCTGCAGACGAGTAAAGTAACGTAAAGAGATTTTTACCACGAAATAACTTGCCTACTAAAAATTGTATCTGATCGAAATGATGATAAACATGGCACAGCAGATTTCAAAATAAACTGCTTATATTAGAAGAATTAAAATCAATTAGCAAACACAAATTAAACACTAACACACCAATTTCTTGTATATCATATTTATTGATAACAATTTTATTATGACTTTAATATGTAATTTGTAAAATCTTAATAATAAGATGTTTTTCTGAGTATCTTTTATAAAAGTATTTCTGAGTATCTTTTATATTATTTATATTATATATCTTTTGTATTTATTCACAAATTTGCATTGATCTATGAATTTATTTGTGTCTATATATCAAACCATTTGGTCAAAAGTATCGGCTGTGTTTTTCCAAGATTGTGTCGGCCTGTTGCAATCTTAAAATGAATATGCTCATTCTTAGGATTCAATTACTTGAAAAATGTAATTATCAGTTAACTTTAAAATAGATTAGTACGTAAAAAAAAGTAAAAATGCAAGTAAACAAGTATATTTATCCCTAGAAATGGTATTAAAAACCACTAAAGGCCCTATAAATTGAACCGCTATTGTACCTACATCGCACTATGGGACAAAAGTATACAAATTTTGCACAAAAATATTTGTGATAATTATTTTTTTTGTTTATGCCTGTAAATGTCATTACAAAAACCCCATATTGGTTTTTATCAGAATATTTGCAAAAATAGAGATTTGAAGATTGGACTTATTCCTGAGAAAGGATTTTGTGGGTTGGTTCCTTTCTGCATAACTCCATCCAATTTTCAATTTTTTGAAATGTTCTTAATAAAAAGTAAATGAAAAATAGTTTGGGTTTTTTATTATGGCATTAAGGATTATATTATAAGATATTATAAGTAGGTAGATATTGCAGTTATTTAATAATTAATAAATATGAAAAATTTACTGCTAAATATCTAAGTCCATGTCTTCAAAATAGTCAATAAGAGAACCTTAATTTAAATCCATGAAATTTGATTCCTCAGTTGTAGAGTCCCAATCAGCTTCTTGTTCATAATTTTTAAATAATAGGAAATTTTTGACAGCACCTGATACCTGATGTTTAATCCTTTTCATTCTCACATCCAGTTTTGCTGAAGACACTATAGGGTCCGATGAATCTAATGCTCGATAAAAAACATCGAGCAAATTACTTTTACGAGAACACTTTCGAGAATGATATCTACGATTCTGCCTATAGTACTTATTACAAGATTCAGCTCCCTCTTCACCAAAAAATCCAGGTGATAATGGTAGTGTCATAATGTTTTTTGAATGACAAAGAATTTTATGAAGAGAGGAAGGCATTTTGAACCATTTATACTTACTGATAAGGAATATGTTTCATGGCAGAAGGAACCAAATTTTTCAAAGTCCAAATGTTCGTGACAATTAAGGGCAGCAAGAATTTTTACTTAAAAACGAGTTATACTTAAATAAATATTTTGTGCATGTAGGCTTTCAGAAATAATATTTGATTTAAAATCAAATTATAAAGATGATCACATGCATGTATTAGCAAGGCCGTAGACAACTTTTTTTGATGTTTGAGCTAAGCAACTTTGAAACATGAAGAAAACTCCATATTTAAGTATGTTCATATATATAAGGAATGAGGATGCTACGCAAAAAATTGCGGTGATTGGAGACTGAGAACAACAAAAACCCCAAAATGTTAGCCCCCCAGCCCCAAATATGAGGGCAATAAGTCAAGTTTGTTATTTTTTTTTTAATTTTAAACTTTATTTATATTCATCAACAAATTTCAAATTTGATTCAATAATATCTTTTTGATCGGCTTTAATGACTTTATAAAGTTTACACCCCCCTCAAATTGAGGTTTTTGTGAAATTCCATCATTCTGTTTGAAATTCTATAACTCTCAAACGGGGATTTTGAGGGGTATATAACCTTAACCTTTTTGAAACCCAGAGTATTCACCTTTCATTTGGTACCAAAATAATTGATACTTTTTGATACTATAAAGAATGCGGGTCTTGTAAAGCCAAAAATATGGTAATAACCCCAAATTCCGTATCTCTAAATATTTCTTAAAATGTTTTATACGTGGAGAAATATAGATCTGATCAGTTGCAATCAATTGCTAAGAATCACATTTGTAACTATTAAATATGTGTTGTGGGAAAAGCTTCTACTTGTTTGTGCAAATTTTTTGCAAGAAATATCAGAAATTTTCTTTTTTTTTTTTTTTTAATTAATAAATATCAATTTCGATAACCTACAATATGAATACCGTGAGAGATATTTTCAAAGTTCGTTTAGCTACAAATTTCTATAATCCCTAGTTAATAAAAAATCATATCTAAATTGAAAATAAAAAAATTGTGATTTTTGATTTTTGTGATTAATTTTTATTATTTTATCCCATAGTGCATCGCTTAGCCGATGTAGGAACCATAGCGGTTATTATCTAAAATTATTTATCTAAATTGTTGCTGTTTTATAAGAAAGTTGACTTTAGACGTGAGTTATCCGCTATAACTAACTCCACAACTTGTACTTAAATTTTTTACTGATTCTAGAAAAAAGAATTACATGAAAAATGAATTTACAAGACAAAACAAAATTCTTCTACTTTTTTTTCTTTTTTTCTTGGTAAAAAATATACTTAAATCATCAGAAAATTTTTGCCTCGATTGTTCGTCAAAACTGCTTGGGTGGTACGGATACAAGAAATAGCTTCTTTACAAAAAACTACCATAAAGACGACAGGCTCTCTGAGGTAGAGAATAATCTATCCCTTTCTATCTATTCAATATACGATATGTTAGCATCACTTATTTCTTGTAATAGTATTTAGAGAAATTTTAAAGATATATCACAGGATCGTTTGGTTGTATTATAGTTATTAAGTTTTAACTTTATTGATTTAGGTATTAGTTTTTGAAGAGATATATATATGGTTATAAGCTTAGTTGATAAGCATGTTTCTTATAATAAATTTAATGTTTAATTTTTATTTATCTGCTGCTATTGCGATCTTCTTGTTTATGTAATTAACTATAGAAGATCTATAAGCAGCACAAAGTAGTCTTTGTTGCCGCTATCTTGAGCAGTTTATTTTGTAACTACTTGAGACGATGCCACAAAACATTTTATTTTTAAATCCTGATTTTAAGTAGCTATGACCAAAAATGCTGATACTTGCGAACTCCTTTCCTTTTTACTTAGGCAAGATGAGCCCTAAATTCAGCAAATATTGAGCTGATTGCCGCTATCTTGCACACTTAAAATTTAATGTGTTAAGACGAAGCATCAAAACATCTATCTCAAATCAATCTGCTTTTAATTTAACAACTTTCCTACATGATGAATAAAATGATTTCCGTTCTCCTGACATCAAATATGATGGCTTTAGTTTATTCTGATAGGGAAAAATAATAAGTGATCTTTTTGATGAAGTTGAAGTTATTTCTAACCTGTGTGCTATTCTTTATTAAGGTACAATGGGTGCTTATAAATATCTTGAAGAGCTTTACAAAAAAAAACAATGTGACTTACTCAGATTCTTATTTCGCATTCGATGTTGGCAGCTTCGTCACTTAAATGCAATTCACAGAGCTTCAAGACCAACACGACCTGATAAAGCTCGCAGACTTGGTTACAAGGCTAAACAAGGCTATGTTATTTACAGAGTGCGAGTTCGTCGTGGTGGAAGAAAGAGGCCTGTTGCTAAAGGTATCACTTATGGCAAACCCAAAGGTGAAGGTGTCAATCAACTTAAGTTTCAAAGAAGTATTCGATCTGTTGCTGAAGTATGTTTATAAGTGATATCATTTAAATTTATTTCTGCTAATTGTATTTTATGTGCGAAAATAAGGTTTTAGTAATGAAATGTAATATGTTTATTCTTTTTTAAAAAAAGTAAAGCCTTATGTTTTTAAACTACTTTATATCAAAATTTTGTAGGAGCGAGCTGGGAGATATTGTTGTGGATTACGTGTATTAAATTCATACTGGATTGCTCAAGATTCAACATATAAATACTTTGAAGTTATTATGGTTGACCCTGCTCATAAGGCAATCAGACGTGATCCTCGCATTAATTGGATATGCAATGCAGTTCATAAACATAGAGAACTTCGTGGACTTACAGCTGCTGGCAAAAAGAATCGTGGTATGCGTAAAGGTCATGGTTACAATAAAGTTATTGGTTCATCTAGGCGAGCTAACTGGAAGAAGCACAACCTTGTATCTCTTAGAAGATATCGTTAAAAAATACTTTTTAGTGAATTAATTTGTTTCATTCTTTGCTTTTTTATAAATACTACTCCATATTAGAGTTTAATTGAGTTATTGGGTTTAATTGAGTTATTGGGTTATTGTTATTTGTTGAGTTATTGAGTTATAAGTATTGAGTTACCAATAAGAAAAGTTAGAACAAAAATGATTTCATTTGACATTCTTAAAGAAGAAAAGTTGTTAAGAAAATACTTATTAACTACTCATAGTGGCTTAAACAAAAAACTAAGTTACTGAAAACTTATACAAAAAGTTAGATATTAGAACCTTTGAAGCAGACATTTCAAGTTTGATTATTTTATGTTCCTGTTCCATTCTAAGTTTACTTGTCAAACAGGTTTGGACCAGTCAATAATATTAATTTTAGAAGTAGTTGGTTGTGCTTCAGAAGTTTCTTACTAATGAAGTTATAACAGGAAAATTTTTTCTTCGTACAAATGATTTACACAATGCTGGCGTTACAGCAATTAAGGTCTAAATCACTAGGGGTTCAGAATAAAGTAGGTTTTTGATCTCGTCTATCAATTTTCCGATTAATTCTCAAAAATAGTTTTCTCGTTTTTATTTAACTATACTTGGCTTCATTCCTTCGTTTAAAGCCGAAATATTTTTAAAAAGTCCTCTCACATTTGAACAGATTCTTTTCAAGAATGCTCTGAAAAATTCAGAAAATTGTGAAGCATTGTAAATGCTTTGGATCAAACACAGGCGTAATTACGGTGTCACAATGGACTCATGACGTCGGGAACCACTTACCCCCATGGCCATTGGGTCCTCGAGCGAATATTTGATAAAATTTAAAATCAATTTTATTAAATTGCAAAGAATTTAAAAAATTCTTTCAAGGTTCCCTTTTTCTTTAGAAATTAAATATGAACATATATAATTCAAATTACGATTCACTTAGGCAGCACCGTATATCTGTTGTTTCTATTAAATCCCATCTTTTTTAACATGTCAAAAATTGTTAAGATTCAATTAACAAAAAGTGCCACCCATGCAAAATGTAGTTTGAATTCAATGCAATCACATTAACTCATACAATGCTATATATGGATATGTTCATAAATATTTTTTTACAAAATTACAAATTTTATGAAAAAATAAAATCTAACGAAAATTAATAGATTCCTCCCAAAATATTAAAGAGAAAAAGGTGTGGGAATGGAGGAAGAAGAAAAAAATTTTGCGCTCCAGAAGTAGGTTTATGTGTTTCTGGTTCTAGTAGTGCTGATTTAATAAATGTAACAGCGTGGCTTTCAAAAATCATAAGTACCACGCTTTCAAAATGAAAACGAGGAAAACAACGAAGAAGAGAATTTAGAGAGACAGATTTGGGTTATTAAGTACAAAATAGTAAAAATTTAACAGATAAACTTAGACGGTCTTAGTAAACATAGTGGACCTAAACGATACACTTGGAACATATCCCAGAGATCCTACGCAGGATAGCTGTTGCATCTCTCAGAGATGCAAATTTTTCAAGGAATTGGACAATGTTCAGTAACGCATGTGAAAAAGTTTACAGAGAATCTTTGTAAACTTTTTCACATGCGTTAAAAACGAAAAACTTTTTAACACGCATGTAAAAACTTTTTCACATGCGTTACTGAACATTGTCCAACTCCTCGATCTCGGTTACATAACTCAAAATTTGAATGCTGCTTACTGTAATCCATGTTGGTAATTTTCACCCTAAATTAGTACTGACATCCGTGGTTAGCAATGTTTTTTCAATATATTGAAAACTTATTCTTTTACATAGCATCACATTGAAGAATTGGCACTGCATAAAATTTGGTAAAAAAAAATTAGACAATAGACAAACGCTCAGAGAAGGATTTTTTTTAAAATGAGACCTTTTGGAGAAAGGTTCTAGACCATTTGTTTGAAATTATTTGTAAGTTAGCAAGAAATTGTACTTCATTTCATAGCCATTCAGAAAATATCTAAGAAAATTATAGCAGCAATTTTGTATCAGAAGTTAAATAATTACGACATTATTTTAAAATAAATAATTCCCATGCCAAATGGATCAGTTTCAAAATTCAAAGCAAACTCAATAAGCAGAGGAATATCTTACTGAAAATTTAATAAGTGAAATTAACAAGTTTATGCTATTCGCTTTTATTAAAGACTACCCAAAATACAATCAAAAAGGACAATATAAATGTAATGATTAGATATGTGCATATTCGAAGAAATGATTGTTTAGAATCTCAAGGGTTTGAAACTAAAAAAATCTTGGGAAATTTTTTTATTAAACAGATGTTTGACTGCAGAGAAAAAGAAAAATAATATTATTTCTATGTTAGACGGAGTGAAGATACCAAGTGAAAAATGAATTGATCAAGGATACGACAGAGCAAATGCAATGAGCGGTATTTACAATGATCTGCAATAAAAATTAAACTACATTCAACAAAACGTAGAGCATGTTCATTGTGACTGCCATAATTTAAATCTTGTTGTAAAAAGTACAATAGTGAAAAATAAATTTGTGTCCGCATTTTTCGTTACATTTCAAAAGGTTTATTATTTGGAAATTCTGTTGATAGTTTGGGATTTGCTTTCCAAGTTCACAGGCAAATTAAATGCATTTTTTAAAAAAACTAAACCCCAATCGATGGTCTGGAAGTTTGACTTCTCTACTGGCTATTAAAAGAAGTCATTCAGATATAAAATCGTTTAACAGACTTTTTATTGATAGAGGGAAAAGAAAATTTGTGACGAAGCTCAAAACATAACATGAAAAACATGAGTTTATTTTTATGTGCATCTGTTTGAATGAAATTCTAACAGAGATAAGATCTGAACAAAGTCTTAGAAATTATATCTAAATTTATTTTAATAAAAAGTAATGCTACAGAAACTGCATGAGCTTGGAATTATACTTCAGAGTTTTTAAAAAAAATGGCAGTCTTAAATGGAGCGTTTTGATGAATGGCGAAGAATTTTTCCACTTTTCATTTTCGTTTGAATCGGAATATTCAATGCTATCGTAGATAACACTTCATATCAATCACGTGAAAGATTTTGCTAAACTGTTGCAGGGAGTGTGATTTTTTTTACTTCAATCATTAGGTAATAATATTAGTAATAATTAAAATGTTTTATTTTGTTACGTAGTACTATTATTATTATTAACATAGCCGCCGAGAGAAATTTCGGACCCTGGGGAAGTTTTCTTAACGGGCTCTCATTATGATCAATTATACCCAGGACCACTAGAAGCGTGCTCTGATCATTTAAAATTAAAAATGAAAATTAACTAAATCTTTTAAAAGTCAAAACTATTTAAATCTTTTAAAAGTTATTTAAAAAATTATTTGTACACACACGGGGCCCCGGGAATCTTCCCCATCCACCCCCCCCTCTCGGCGGCCATGGTTGTTAACTGCTTTCTTAATTTCATAAGCGTGATGGTCACCAACGATTTTAAACGTTTCTCATCACCATCTTTACAAGTTAAAACGAAAAACGTTTATCAAAATCGTTAAAATGAAAAACTTTTATAAGACTCAATAGTAATTCAACTCAAATTTTTTGTCATATTGAAGCTAATTGAATGAACATCCTCGGAACACCCCATAATTACGGCTCTCAACTCCCATCACTACTGGAGACATTTCTTTCGCTAATCCAGCAAAACAAAAATGAGCAAAAATACTTTTTTTTGCACTCAAATATATATTACTAGAAGCATTTATTTGAGGACAAAAATGCTTTTTATTGGCTTTTTGCCTCAGCTAGTTGTTACTGATCGCTAGTATCGCACTGATTTACAAATTTTCTTGTCTATTTTGGTTTGTTAAAATCCCCAAAATTGAAAATTAAAGAAATTGTGTCTATAAAGACTGTTTTTTCTTTAAAATTATTTTGAGCCTATGTAAAATAGCCAATCGTTGAAGCAAAAATTAAACAAAAGATTATCCTTAAAATATTTTCTCTTTTTAATCTTAAGATAACAAGAGTACAACATGAACTCCATTCCATCTTTTGAGAAATCAAAAGAGGTTTTCTAGTTGAATTACATTTACATTGATTTTTATGCTGAACTATTTTCAGAAGATCCTTCTGTACCCATCCGATGAGGATCCTGAGATGGATAATGTAAGCCATGCCGAGCTGGAGGAGGCCCATTTCGCACAGGGAATCTAACACTAGGGGGTTGTATTTGATTAGTGTAAGAGCCAGTTGGTGGAGGAAATCTTTGCATAAAAGGAGGTGGACCAGGAGGAAAGCCAGCATGCAGGTTTGGGGGCGGCGGTGGAACTCCCTGAGGGGGAGGTGGACCAATATGAGCTGGAAAAATTGGAGGTGCATTAGGATAAGTTGCAGGTATAGGAATATTTGATGACGTATTTTCTTCAGATGGCACTGGATCAAAAAGATTTGGAGGCTCCATAATAGGGGGATCTTCTGTTGGTGCTGGTGGTAAAGCTGTATATAGAAATGCAAAATGATTTAGAGATATACATACAAAACTTAAGGAATTAGACAATATTAATTCTAGATGAAAATAAGTTTCTAGTTTTTCTTTCTTAATATTAAAGAAGCCAATGTTTAAGGAAAAATACCTCCAGGCAGCCCTGGAACAGGTGGATAATCCTTAAGTTTATCACGTTTTTCATCTTTTCCACCACCACTTCTTTGTTCTTGGGACCGACCCCAAAGTACTTTAAGGCGCTTTCCTTTAATGATTACTTTATTGAAAGAACGTTCAGCAGCCATTTCAGCTGCTTGTCGAGATGTGTAACAAATAAAAGCACAACTTTTACTGGAAGCCACCACAATTGAACGAATTTCACCATATTGATAAAAGAAGTTTCTAATAGTAAACAATGTTAAAAATATAAAGTAAAAGATATTCAAATGGCAATTCTTTGGTATGATAATTGTATGCTTGTAATGACTTAAATATACCTCAAGTCCTCCTCTTTAATTCTTTCATCAAGACCACCAACATACAATGTTGTGATTGACTTATCAGATGGTGATTCAAGTTTAGGCATACTCTCAGCACGCTTTAACATCTTAGCAGCAACAGGATCATTAACACCATAGAATCGATCTTTAATGTTTTGATTAGAAAGTGGATCATCAGGAGCATTTGGCATTTCATGTCTGAATTTAAAAAGACAAAATTAGAAAATGAACAGATAGGTACCTTGTCCTTGTGTGTCTGTAATTAAAGAGGCTATATTTATCAGCAACAGTTTCTGTCACCATGAAATAAACAAATGTTTTCTCATAAATGATTGTAATACAACAAACATAACCTCTATTGAATTTACACAAGGACAAGGTACACAAGTGCCTCACTTAAAAAATTTGTTACCTGTAGGGACATTCCTCTCCTCGCTTGCATTCACCTTTAACCCAAAATGAGCAGATGTGAGGTCTGTTTCTTTTATAATAAGGCGTTGTGCGCGCCAGCTTCATTAACAAGTCGCTAGCGGCTTGTGACTTACCCAAAACTCCAGCAGCAACTGTACCATCTGTGTTAGCCAACTAAATTATTTTACAAAACAAGAATTAAAATAATTAACCGAACTTGTGTTGTAAAAAACATATAAATCCCATTAACAGTTTTTCTAAACCTGTAGTTAAATATAAATAAATAAAAAAAACTGTCTGCAACTTGACTGTGTTAAAGAAAAAATGTTATCTTAACATGCTTAATAGTAATAATAATAATAATAATAATAATAATAATAATAATAATAATAATAATAATAATAATAATAATAATAATAATAATAATAAAAATGATGATAATAATAATAATAATAATAATAACAATAATAATAATAACAACAACAACAATAATGACATAGGAGACTTGGTGATTGATAAAGATTATTAAGTAGTCTGTAATTAATATCCATCTATATAGTCTTTCAAATTATTGTAAAAACAGAGAATATGTAAAGTATATAAACCTCTTTCTCCAATGTCTGATGATAAAATTCTTTATTCACATCAGATCTTGGCAGTGTGTCTGCAATAGCTAGTGCTTTATCACGAACTTCTATTGGTAAACCTATTTTTAAAGTCATTTAAAAAAATTTATAAGAATAGCCAACTGCTTTACTCAACTTTCACAAAATGCAGCAAAGCATAATTATACTTATTACTGAACATTTAAAGAAATTACTACTTTACATCATTAATCAACAGAAATACCATATTCAAGATCTAACAGGCATGTTTGGCACACATTTTTCAGTTTTGCACATGTCTGACATATTTCAGTTTTTTTGTATCTCATCTTTGCACCAGGGCACCATTTAAAGATAGTGAATGGTCTAACACAGATCTAATAAAATTATCAAAAAAAAAAAAAAAAAAAAAAAAAATGTTTGTATATGTATGTATGTATGTATGTATGTATGTATGTATGTATGTATTTATGTATGTATGTATGTATGTATGTATGTATGTATGTACTTGTGTATGTNAAAAAAAAAAAAAAAAAAAAAAAAAAAATGTTTGTATATGTATGTATGTATGTATGTATGTATGTATGTATGTATGTATGTATGTATGTATGTATGTATGTATGTATGTATGTATATACTTGTGTATGTATGAGTATACATACATACACAAGTACATACATACATACATACATACATACATACATACATACATACATACATACATACATACATACATACATATATACATACATACATATATACATACATACATACATACATACATACATATATACATACATACATACATACACACACATATATGAGGAAAATACAAAAGTTATACATAAAGCAAAACTTAAAAAAAAAAAAGCTGACCTTGCATTCTTTACCAAACTTATCTTTTAGCTAAAATTCACAATAATAGCTTCTGGAAGTTTTTTTTTCAGTAATAAAACTTCTGTTATATAATCAGAAAAATAAGACAAAATAAAAAGAAGTGCAAGACTGTACATATTATAACACTCAAAGCTTCACGCTTTTGCTCCAAATTTACAATTTTTTTTATATGAAAGAAATTAAAAGCAAAATATTTATCACTGACCATTCTCACATATGGATTGTCTCCTAAACATGTTTGACAAAGGATTGGAAAATCCTAAATATGAACATAAAGAAATGTAATATTTTATTAAATACTTTAATAAATATTTAATATTTTATAAAAAATAAAATTAAAGTCAATTAAGATAATGATTTTAGTTAAAAATTACAAACTTTTATTTAAAATGTGATATTTTTAACTTGAAAAATATACCTACTTGTTTTTTTTTTTAATTTTTTGAATATTCAATAATAGAGGTAAATTTTTTAAAGACTTTTTTTAAAAAATTGTCCCTACATCTTGTACATAACACAAAAAAAAGCTAATTGCAGAAAAACTTCACTACTTTTGTGTGCCAATTATTTTCCCTCAGTAAAAAAACTAAAATAATAATAATAATAATAATAATAATAATAATAATAATAATAATAATAATAATAATAATAATAATAATAATAATAATAATAGCTCATTTATAAATCAATTGTAAAATTTTCCTGAAAATGTTTTTGAATTTTTACAAATTTAAAAAGCTGTTGAATCATTTTAAAACAGTACTAACTGATCATATTGTCTTGAACTATTTATCCTAAAGCAATTCTTGCAGGAAACAAAATCACCAAGCAATAGTTAACATACAGACTTGAAGATTTTGACTTTAATTTTGAAATTGCATAAGAGTAGTATTTTGCAAACAGCCTATTTTTAACTAATTTTCAATATCAAGAGAGGAAAATCATAATGGTAAAAACATTTCGTTGTGAGATACTTACATAGTTGTAACTTGATGCTTTAAATAAATTTTCATACAAAATTACATATAAGAAAAAGAATACAACTTTGGGATATTGCACTTATTCATGTGTTGATTTATGAAACTTGTTTGAATGCTCCAGAAACCGGTTTCGGTTTAGCTTTCTACAAATTTTAACGTTAAAGCACCACCATTGTTCAGCATTTAAAATAAGATATCAAAATTACAGTATTCTTAACTAAATGCTTTTGAGTGATCTTGTTAATAAAGAAAAAGGTTTTTAAAACAAGGTTTATAAAAAAAAAAAGCTTTTTAAATTGGTCTCATTTTGTAAAGAGCTGAAATAGTTACCGATTGCTCCCAGTTTTGTCTGTTATATGTATTGGCACCCTTAGATGTTGCCATCGTGTGGTTAAAGCTGTTTATTTGGTACTGTGTTTAGAATCTTTCGTGCATTTGGTCTTTGATGTTTTATTCGGTGTTCTGATGACGTCACTGTTTCTGAACTCTTTTCCAAAATAAATTTGTCGACTTATACTTACACAACAAAGCAAAGTTAATGTTTTGAACTATTTAAGTAATTATTTTCCAAAACTAATAAGCTATTGTAATCTTGGGATGTAGCAACCGTTTTAATTTGAAACAACCTTCCAAAATCTTATTTAAGAAATAGTTGAATGTCATGCGTACCCACAAGCGAAACAAATCTACGTTCATACTTTATGCAAGAAAGCCTTTAACATTTAAGGATCTTTAATATTGGGAAAAAACTATGCTGATCATCTACCAATCAGCAACAATTTATTGCAATGGCATTTCTATTTAAGGATAAATAAAAATATTAGTATTAGAAATAAGGGTTCACTTTGATTTTAAGATTATTAGCCTGTTTTTCCTTAGAATATTGCGGAGAGAGCAATATTCTAAGGAAAACAGATTTTGTTAAAAGGTATTCTTAAATTGTTCAATAATGTCCTGCAATACTTCTTTGTGAATTGACTGAAATTTTAATAATTTGATAAAATTCGAGAATATATTTCTGTCAAAATTCTTTTTTAAACTCTGCAAAGAACATAAAGCAAAATGTACCATTAAGACACTAACCCTCTACCTCCCCTTCCCCTCCCCCTAAAAATACAGCTAACTTGAACAATGTCAAAAACTGTCATTCTTGATATCTTCTTCAAGCTGAATTAAATTATTTAGAATATAAAAAAATTTTCAAGAACATCCGCATCTTTAAACTTCTAGAGTCTTTTTGAATTGTTGACCTTCACTCAAAAATAGTTGACCGATATATATTTCTTTAACCATACGTCCAACAGACTTTTAGCCGACACGGATCAAAGTAGCTTAGCGAATGAAGTAAACTCACTAACTCTCATTTTAGAAGTTGGTCGGAAATCTAAATTGAATTAACTCTGCATTATTCTTAACCTGTATTACAATCTTCATGAGATTTTACTAATTAGTTTCCAGAATACTTAAACATTGCCATGAAGCGTTTGAAGTTCTTGCAATAGAAATTTGGACCAAACGTGCTGATAATTAGCTTTAGCTTTAGTTTTTGTCCCTAATCAAATTTTGTACAAAACAAGGATTTATGACAGAAATTTTTTTTACCAATAATTTCAAAATATTTTAGTAATATTAGGTTGTTATTCCATAAAAACATAACGTATAAGAATTTCTAATTTTAATATACAACAATTAGCTATATTGTTAAATTATTTACTTCAGCTTTTACCTTTTAAAACGTCTGTGGCTATATTTTATATTTTAAAGTAACTTTTTAAAAAAAAAAAAAAAAAAAAATAAAAAAAAAAAAAAAAAAAAAAAAAAAAAAAAAAAGAAAAGAAAAGAAAAGAAAAGAAAAAAGCAGCAAAAAGAGCAGATGTATCAACAATAATACCATCAATAAATAACAATTGTTGTAATGAAGAGCAAGAGCAATAAAACAAGATCAAAGTTGTAATAGGAATAAACCTGTAGAAAAGCAATAAAAGCAATTGTAATAATAAAAGCACTAATAAAAGTACAACTTTTATAAACTGTCTTTGTTTGCAATCAAGTAATTATTGTTACTTATATGTAAATAAAAAAAGTAATGTTTTTTTGCAAACACTTTTTGCAAACATATTCTTTTAAGAACAACTGCTACTATAATTCATGTAGGATTTTTGCAATATTTGGTGTGTTTGAAATACTAAAATTTTAATGACATTCTATATTTTCTAATTACTGCATTTATAATTAAGTAACAGTACATAACAGTTAAAAAAAAAAGAGAATTTGTTACATTTTTTTTAACCTTTTAAAAGTTGAACTAATTTTTTAGTTTCATAATCCTTATAAGTTTATGTTCATAACATAAAGCTCATGATTAGCTAATTAAGTAAAGCATTTTGCTTTTCTGTTTATAACAATTTAATTAGTATCAGAGTTCTGAATTAGTTTTTAAAAATAAATTAAATTTACAATTTTTTTTTATAAAAATGGAACCTTTTTATGTTTAAAAAGTTGGTTTAACAATTTTATATTTATCTTTAAGTTTGTTTGGTATGTTTGAAAAAATAATATTAAATGATGCCAATAATTTTAAGGGTTGAAACAAATTCGATGTGGGTACATGTTGTTGGAATCAACAAAAAAACATATATAGAATTCATAGCTTTGTATGTCTAAAATATATGAATTAATCTAAATTCAATATATTTCAAAAAATTTATGTATTTTATATGATATACGCATATTGTTTGATATAGAAATTGTAATTTGTATGTAAATATCAATAAAATAATGGTTATGGTTAAATCTAATAGATGTTACAACATACACATTAATGTTTATTTTAATTCTATATTTTATTGATGATGTAGCAAAATGAGTGGAGAATCCTATGTTATAAAAGCCAGAGGGTTGCCATGGTCAGCTACTGCAGCAGAAGTCATTGAATTTTTCTCAGGTAAGAGCATCTTGGTCTTAAATCTTTATTTATTCCTATTATTTGTATACTTTTACAGATTCTACAATCTAATAGTAAATTACTGCTGCAAATTTTAATTCAATTTTCAAGTTAATACATAATTCAAATTAATTTGACATAGAATTTGTTTTTCAACTTCGAAAAAAGTTCTAAGAATTAGTATTACATTAGTCATTTGTTATAAATGTTGAGTATTAATCAATTTTTTTACAGATATATTATAGTCCATTCAGTAAAACTTCTTATTAGCTTTAAATTCTCTTCATAGCTAATCTTTTTTGCTAATTTCTTAATCAACTGTACTTTATTGATCAGTTTATAGTTTTTTTTTCTTGTAAAAGTGTTTTTCAATTGTGAAATCTAAATGATGATAAGGCTATTTTAAAATTATATGTTTAAACTATATGATTTAATTATTATGACCTGGATTACCCAGATTAAGGGGTAATAGCAAAGAAACTCTTCTTAATGCCTAAACTAGTGCTCAAAACTGAGCAACAAATTGTGGGTATTAATGTACTTAGTGATCTAAATTTTACTAAAGGTAAACCTCCTAGCTTGATTTCCCTTGTCAACCCACAGTCCTGGTTAGTCTTCAATGTTATCAACTACCAGATGAAGTCTCTACCAGACTGCTGGGCTTTTAATAAATTTTTTTTTCTTGTGAATTTAAGGAGTTTATGAAGAAATTACAAGTAGTCAATGACTGCAGTTAAGTAAATAAAATATGGATTTTGATTAAATCTACTACAAATTCTTATGTTTTGATATAGTAGTGAATTATATGAATTTAACTGACTGGTTAAACTGTTCGCAGCAGTTTTAATTAACATTTAGTCTTCAATCTTTAAAGATATAATCAAGAAATGCTACAAAGAGGAGAAAAAAAAAAGACATATTCTTGGTCACAAACACCTACTTAAAAAAATGTTTATCTGCACAACATGTGTAACGAATAAAAAGTATTACAGTTTACTTTTGCTTATGTTTCCTTGATAATCTTTCATTTAAAAATAACTATTTTATGATAAATGATTTATTATATTTAACATATACTCAAAAAAATGTTTTTTGAGACCTTTGTCTCAAAAGTGATTCAATTATATTTTTAAAGAAAATATCTTTAGTAAATGTGTCTCGATACAGCTAATGCCTAGTGACCTCTCAATAAACTTTCATGACCTACCTGAATGTGAATTTATAGTTTTTTATTATATATGTACAGTCCCTGATCAAATTATTAGCCCATGTTGCTATTCTTATAATTTTTCTCATTCTAGTAGTAAAATTTGATTTTTTCTTCAATACAAAAACAAATTTTTTACTTATATAAAATATAATTATTTTCTAACATAAAATACACAAAATTTTGATAAGAATATGTTTGTTAAGAGAAATTCTCAATATTTTGTTGATCCTCTCTTATTTTTAATCACTGCACGAAGGCGATTTGGCATACTATAGAGACAATTTAAAGCCATTTCTTTCAAATGTGCATTATGGTTCCATAACTTTTTCAATCAATTGGTTCCTATTTGTGAGCTTTTCGATGGAAGTTTCTCTCCTTAATAACTCCCATACATTTTCTATAGGGTTTAAATCCGGGGAGTTCTCTGGCCAATCCACTAGTGGAATTTTTTGAGAAGCTAATAATTTTTTAATGGATTTTGCTGTGTGGCATGGGGGGCTCCATCCTGCATAAATTTTTTTTTTTGCTTGTTTGGAAACCACTCCTTCAATTGAGTTAAAAGACAAGTTTCAATAACTTTTTTGTATTGATCCTGTTTTAATATTCCATCTACAATGAATAGTTGACCAAAGCATTTCCCTCTGATAACCGACCAAAACATGACTTCAGAAGGATGTTTAATTGTTTGGATTATACAATCTTCATGAAATTTTTCTATTGTTATTATATTAATATTGGCTATTGTGATAGCCAAAATTAACCAAAGCACAGAGAAACTACTTCTAATTCCCAATCCATGCAAGTTTTGTCGAACAGTGATTGTTGCTACATTTACTCCCATCTCATTTAACTTGCTGGTTATTGCAGAACATGTTGCAAACCTATTTTCTTTTACTATTTTTACTAGAATTCTCTCATTCCTGGGTGTTATTTTCTTTTTTCAACTGCATTTGCCTTGTCTCTGAACACATTGTGAGAGGCCATTTTTCAATTTGTCTTGGATTTGTTTTACAGTGACTTTTGATATATCACATTTTCTTGATATTTCACTTATTGAGGAATGCTTGTTGGTCAAAAGATATTGAATAATTGCTTATTTTCAGAACTAATGTCCTCTTTTTTTCCCATTTTGTAATTTAGAGCTTTTAAACCATTTATTTTTACTAAAACTATTTTAAGAAATAAGTTGGTTTTTATAAAAAAATACATAATAAAGTATTGAAATAATTGCTTAAAAATTGTTCCAAAATATATTATAATACAAATCTTATGTAATTAAATAACAACGGTTAAAAAAAACATCACTACAATTAAAAAAAAGATATGAAATCAGAATGGATGACAAAAATGAATTTTATGAATTAAAGAGGTGCCACTTATTCCCCTGAAATTGTTGTCACTCTAAATATAGCTTTATATTTCTAAAAGCTTGAAAGTGTTAAGTTATAAACAAAAAAATATAAATCAACTAGTAACAATATAGCAATCAGATTTAAATGGCACCAAAAACATTAAATCCTCAAAAATTAACAAAATTGTTAAGGTGAGCTAATAATTTCATCAGGGACTATATATATATATATATATATATATATATATATATATATATATATATATATATATATATATATATATATATATATATATACATACATGCATGCATGCATGCATGCATGCATGCATGCATGCATGCATGCATGCATGTATGTATGTATGTATG
>QPEY01000015.1:597344-615005 GCA_014706445.1 Hydra viridissima
CTACCGAAAAGGAATCGAAAAACTCGTTGAACGTTGGGAGCAAGTCGTAACAAACAACGGAGAATACATTATTGATTAAATTGTTGTTATTTTATGTTAAAAAAAAAAGTTATATCAAATTTAGAAAAACGGCAAGAACTTATCGAACAACCCAATAGATTATACACATCACGTATCATATAACTTTTATAATAAACACCATATAGAATGTGATGTTTACACATCACATTTTATATGGTGTTCATTATATAAGTTATGTGGTATGTGATGTGTATAATCTAAAAACTTTATAAATAAAAAGGTGCTTATACAATGAAATTTACAAAGTCTAACTTAGTTCAACTAAGTTTAAATTTGTAAAAAAAGTAAATAATTAAAGTAAATAAGTAATAGATGTGCAATCCTACTATTTTATTAAATTGTTGGTTGAAATAATTGTTATAAACCGTAATAAGACGAAAAGGTTTCTTAACTCTATTGAAACACAGGGTGTATTTGATATGTAAAACAGGGTGTATTTGATATTTAAAGTCATTATAATATTTTATAAATGAATAAAATGATTTCACTAACAAATTTTTTGTTTTAAAACAGGAATTGAAATGGATTTTGCATTCTTATTACTCCCCTTTATAATTAAAGTGCCATCAAAGAAGAAAAGTTGTGCATCAATCACATCATGCTGAAGTTGCAGAACATTTCATTCAGTTTTATCCGGTATATTGGAATAATAGATTTTTAATAGATATAAATTTATACATTTATACATAAATTATTCTAATAGATATCAATATGTTATAAATGTTATAATTATACTATAAATTAAAGATGTTATAATAATATGTTATAAGTTATGCATATATGTAAAATTATTCTAATAGATATAAATTTATACATATACATTTTTCTGTATAGCAATGTTGATAACATGTAAAGTTATTAAATATATTTATAACAAACTTAATATTATACCTTATATATTAAGTATAATATTAAGTTTGTAGTAATATGCACAATAATATATATTTAATAACTTTACATGTTATTAACATTACTATACAAAAAAATGCCCCGTTGAGAGTCGGACTATCAAAGCAAGGGGAATACATAAATATTCTGACTTAAGATTAAGATTATTCCGAGTTAAGCGAAGTTCACGGTAAACCGTGATACCGGTATCTTGGTATATATACAGATTTTCAATCCTCCTTTTACTCTCTCTCTCTCTCTCTCTCTCTCTCTCTCTCTCTCTCTCTCTCTCTCTCTACATACATATATGTAGAGAAAATTCAAGGGAAAATCTGTCCGACTTATCCAGGGTCCGAGTTAACAGGACTCTACTGTATGTTTAGCTATTAATATAGTAAATGTAGTATTAGCTCTAAGTTGTATGTTTTGATATTTATATTTATTATGTATTAAAATTACATTTTTTAAATGACTTATTTTAATTTCCTTACTGCGTCTAAATAGGCATCAACTCCGATGGAAGTTGTGATTCAAAGTCTTACTCACAAGCATCCTTTAGTCATAGCTTTGGCTACTCATTGCATTGTCGAACAATTATTTATTGTTACAGAGTGTCGAGCTATTCCTGTCAACAGATGTATATCTTATGCTGTGGACATATTAATTAAACTTTATTTTTTAATGAACATGGAGTATGCGGAACAATGTAGCCATATATTGTACTTTTTGCAATATACCGTGTTAGGTTACCAAGATGAAACTCATCTACCGAGAGGAGCCAGTGACTTGTCGCTTTACCTAAGACAAAAAAGACTTATTTAATTTTAAAGTGCTGAAACATTTATATTTTAATAACTATTTCCTATATTGCTTTGTTAAGCGTAAATTTGTAATAATTTTAAAAATATTTACTCTTTTCAAGCAAAATACCTGAACTACTTCTGCCGTATGGAACCAGACGAATATTCAGGTAAAATACCTGAACCTGAACTGGTTCTGGTTTAGATTTTTTACCTGAACTGGTTCAGGTTCAGGCATAATACCGGAACCGAAACAGTTCAGGTTCAGGTATTTTACCTGAATGTTCGGCTGGTTCCATACGGCACGAAGTAGTTCAGGAATTTTGCCTGAAATTTCCGTCATTTTACTGGAACTTTTTTAAGAGTGTAAAAAGGTTTTGGATTCATGAGTAAACAAAAGAAAAATGATTCAAAAATCCTAAATCAACAATTAAATAATTAATATCCAAGAAAAATAGTTTAATAAAGATTAATTAAAATGATTTAAAACACCAATTCACCTGCTCTAGATTCTGATAGGCAACATCTCCTTGGCGCTTTTTCTCTGTCTTTTCTTTTTGCAAAGCCAGCCAGGTCACTCAGTGAGAACTAATCGTGTGACGCCTCATATCACTGGTGTTTCCATCTGTAAGCTTGGAGACATGGCCACAGTTGTCAATGTTGCACTTCGCAAAAACTTTCTCAATGCCATTCTTAATGACTCTTTCCTCAGAAAAGTGCTTCCATATTTTTGTCCTTGGACGAACCATGTTGTCAACCTAAAAGTATAAAATCAAATATCAATATCAAAATCCAAAAAAATTTATTAGGACAATAATTATTACGTCCGATCGTTAAAAAGCTCCAGGAACTACAAAGAAAACTTACACTTTCCGGAAAATGATTAGCAAAATTTGTACTGCAATTAACCAAACTTGTAAGTGTAAATATAACTGTTTATTTCACTGACATCATTCACTTTTAACTCTGCCATCTTATCAAAAAACTAAAAAAAAAATTTAATTAATGAATTACAGTAAAAAGGCACAACAAAATAAACAATAAATTATAAAAATATATAGTAATAAAGTGTTTTCTTACCTGATTCTTTGTAAAAAAGATGATAATATTGCTGAATAACAAAAAACTATTACATGTTTAATATAACTTGAACTAATTTCATTAAAATTTTAAAGTTTTTTAACTTTTAGCTCTGTTTACATTGCAAAAAAAATTCAATAACAGTTCAGCAGTCGCGCGCTTCAATTGTCCCAAAAATGCGTACTTTGTACGGATTAACTAGTTTATCCCTTTTTTTTTGAAGAGTCATTACAAAAAACTCGTAATATCTCTAAATTCACGCTCTATCTCGAAATGAAGGAAAAACTAGATTCTTGTAACTAATCTCGAAAAATACTCAAAAAAAACTCGAAATTTTCGAGATTTTTTGGTGAATTTTCAAACCCAATCTCGTTAGTTCTGGTATTTTCTCGTATCATCTCGAAAAAAAAACCTCGATTGAAAATTCCCGAAACGTCTCGAGACACCTGAGCTAAGTAATTTTATATTAACAGTTCTAAGTCTACGTTTTGATTGCAAGTTTGACATTCTGGCTATGGTCGGAAACATCACTTTTCTTGGCCAAAAGTCAAAATGTTTACGCTCACGAAATATGTTTTTGTTTTTTAAATCTAGTAGTCAACACTCCAAAACAACCAAAAATTAATTTTGTTGTTGTAATATGCAATTCACCGTTATTCGGTGAGTCATCGAAGTTGAATTTGTTTGCTTCATTTGTAAACAGAATTGCGTTCGGTGTTTTATAGCGCTTACTTCAATTGCTTGTTAAAGCTGAAAACAAAGCGTGTTACATAAAAGTTTAAATGGAAAATGAAGGTGATGGTTACTTTATTAATTTTGTAAAATATAATACTCAAAAATTGGATACTCTAAAAAATAAAATAACTTTTTCCAAAAGTCTTTAACATTATGGAATTTATTTTATTTTTTAAGTTTGAGTAAGCTTAACACATTTTGTTTAGGAGTGTTAAGCATAAGATTAAAAACCAAAATTACTTTGAAGTGTTTAGTTTTTGAAAATGTTTATCTCGATTTGCGGTTTTTTGCGGTTTTTGAGTAAATTCTTTTTTTTCAGTCGTCATTTGTTTACAGAATTCAGCAGTTTTTGATATTTGGTTGACCCAGCAGAAGAAAGGAAAAAATAAGGACGCACTAATAAATTATTTCATACAAAAATGTGGAGCCGATAAAATTTCAGATGAATGCTATAAATATTTAACAGAAAAAGCACGCATGCTTAACAATAATTTGTCTGCAAAGTGGGAAAAGTGTCAAAGAAAAATAGATGATTTTCAAATTACATATTCTGGCTGGCTTTGCTCAGAAACTACAATAAACAGACAAATAAATTTAGAAATCGCTTCCACAGAGACTCAATGCACAGTAGAACTAAGCCCAGATGAAAAAAATGTATCACTAACTAGACGCCCGCAACTTAAGTACTCTGAGAAATCTGAACGAAGTAAAAGGAGACAAGCAGCAAACCTCTCGATGTCAGAACACAACGAAACAAATCTGTTAGTTCAAGCAGCATCAATTTCGGCTCGAAAACAAGGACAAGTAGATTTGGCAGTTGTTTTAAAAGAAAGCATCGAAAGTCCATCAAGACAATCCAAGATTAGGAAGCTATATGTCGATGATGTAAAAGCACCAATTGTAATGTCTGATGAGGAAGCGTTAGCATTTCTTCTCGAAAACAATTTTTCGAAGAGCCAATACTGTTCCATCCGGACTGAAAGCAAGCAACGTAACGCTAATATTTATCCACCCTATGATAATATATTAGCAATAAAAAGTAAGTGCAGACCCGATGGTGTACTTGTAGACGACAAATGTGCAAAGGTTTCTTTACAAATGCTTTTAACGCATTCGGCTAAAAGAATTATAGCGATGCAAAAGGAAGTATTTGCGACAATTACGGGTAACTTCATATCAACGGAAATGATATTTAGCTACGGTTTTGACAGCAGCTCTGGTCAATCTCAATATAAGCAATCTTTCCTTGATCAAAGTACATCACGAAATGCTGATTCATGTCTTTTGGCTACAACAGTGCTTCCCTTGAGACTCTTGAGTAGCGCGGGAGCCCCGATTTGGAATAATAGTTTTCCGCAGTCCACAAGATTTTGTCGGCCTTTAAAATTAGAGTACACGAGTGAAACGAAGGAAGTGATAACAAGAGAAGCTGCTGACTTAAATAAACAAATTCAAGAGCTTGAAAACTTACGCGTTGAAATCGAAGCTGGTAAGATAATCGAAATAACGTTCAGAATGTTTTTAACTGTTATAGATGGAAAAGTTTTGAATGTTTTAACCGATACAAAATTAAATTAAAAATGTCCAATATGCCATGCAACCCAAACTGACTTTCTTAAAGGCACAGATTATAACAGCGTAAAATTTCATCCTATCGATGGAAATCTAAAGTACGGAATTAGTCCACTGCACTGCTGGATTAGATTTTTTGAGTTCGTACTACATTTAGGATACAAGATGGAAGTAAAAAAATGGCAAATAAGATCGGATGAAGATAAAGATGCAATTAAGAAAAGAAAAGAGTATATTTAGAATGAGTTTTGGAAAGAACTAAGTCTTCGTGTTGATGTTCTGAAAGCAGGTGGTTGTGGTTCCACAAATGACGGCAACACGTCGCGTAGAGCATTCACGGAATATGATAAATTTTCGAAAGTTTTAGGAGTAGACCCCCAATTAATATTTCGAATGAGAATAATATTAATATGTTTATCTTGTCAACTTTCCCTAAATTTGGATAAATTTGAAGAGTATTGCTTTCAAACTGGTCAATTATATCAAAGCAAGTACCCCTGGTTGCCAATGACTCCCACAGTACATAAAGTTATAGTTCACTCAAAGCAAATAATGCAGAATACAGCACTTCCTGTTGGTTACTTCGAAGAGGATGCAGCTGAGTCACGAAACAAAATATATAAAAGCGACAGACTGCACCATGCACGTAAGACTAGCCGCATTGATAATCTTTTCGATGTATTTCATAGAGCTCTTGACACATCGGATCCATTAATTTCATCTCTTCGCTTAAATACACGTGTGCACCAAAGGAAGCGTTTAACACTGCCACCAGAAGTAAAGGAATTATTGTATTGTGAGGATATCGGTGAAACATGTGCGACTGAGAATTTAGAAAATATGGATGAGGACGAGGGCGATTATCCAGAACAACTTGAAGAGGAAAATACATTTTTGGATAATAAATTGTATTTAAATTAAAGAGTTTAATAAAATTTTAATATTTTCGTAAATACGTGTGTAAATTATATTTTCAATTTCCAGAAACAACATATTTACTCGTAGGTATCGTGTATTTTCTAATTTAGAACTAAAAAAATAAAAACTCAAAAAGAAAAGAAAAAAAAATTTTATGTAAAAATTTTTTTTTTTAATTTTAATTCTAAATGTTGATAATTTTTTAAGAAAAAATTAATTATTTTATACAAAAACAATTTCAAATTTTTAACTGCAAATTCAAATTCCAGTTAAAAATTCCGTTATTTTAAGTTTTAATAGTTTTGGCCAAGAAAAGTGATGTTTTCGACCATAGTGCAGTGGTATATTATGGCTCTAGCTATAGATATAAAATAGAAGTTGTCTAGGCGGCAGTCTACTCTAGAACTAAAAAATGAACCATCACGAACGCTTTGCCACTTTTTGCAGTTTTTACAAACCCATCGATAAACATTAATTGTATTTTTTAATGCGATAACGTCAGATAAAAAAATAAAAGTTCAATCAAATAGAATACTGTTCACAAACTATTTCAAAATCCCTTTAAAACCCATGGCTGATTCTTCAGAAGTATTATATCTTTCATTAGATGACTCAATGGGTTTATACTTTTTATGTTTGTATTATAAGGTCTGGTTCACATTTGTAGCATCAAAATTTTGTCCAGATTTTCTTTTTGCATTCGATATACCAGTTGTAAACTTTTTAAGTCACGTTTGTAATTCTTCGTTTGGTGATGTAAAAGCCGCTGTAAATATAGTAGAGCTTACTTTAGTTACACAAGCCATAGCCACGAGCGCTGAACAATATTTAAAGACGAATTTTAATTCGCCAATCAATAGATCATGTGACTTTAATGTGATGAAGAAATATTCAAGCAGCAATTCGCCATCCCAGGCATGGTTGATTTGAAATAATACCGATGAACAGGTAAGCTAATTCATTCATTTAATAACTTCTTTCTCAAAATAATCTTCTACCGTATTTTCACAATGTGGATGAGCTATGCCATTCATAAAAAATTATTCGCGGCATATTGCAACAGATTATCTACAAAAAATTGGTTGATGTTTTTGTAAAATATGTTTTAGTAAGCAACTGTTCTATGACAAATGCCTTGTTTATTAACAAATGCAATTAAATTTCTTTAAAGCGTTTAAATTCAACGCAAACTATCTTGAAAAAATGCAGATGTGGACTAACTATCAAGTTTTTACAAGACTACTTTAAGGAGGACTTGAGTCCTCCTTAAAGTAGTCTTGTAAAAACTTGAAGCTTTGGCAGCTTTTCGTTTTATCCTCAACAATCGATGTAAAGCATTTCAAGAGGAATCAGTGCAATAAACGCTCAAAGTTAAATATTTTCCCATAAAAGTACGAAGAAGAAAAAAAGTCACGCGACTCTATTTAACAAATATAAAAATATTTTTTCAAGTTAAAAAACCCCGTTTTATATGCAAGGCTGTCTAAAAACAAATACTTTCCAAGGGTCGCTTCTATTTACTACTTTAAAATTTTGAATAAAATCATTGTATAATCATAATGGCTTCCAATTTTTAGTATAAATACGGTAGCTCAAAAGTAAAAAAAACAGGCAATAACTCAAAAGAATAAATCTACACAGTAATATTTTTGAAAATATATAAATATAATTTAGTTGGCATAATTAATGAATCACCTTCGTTTAACGAACCGTTATCATAGTTTAGAATCAGGTGGTTAAAAAATCAAAAAAAGTCATGTTTTAAATTCCTTTATTTGACGTATTGGGTTTATTTGACGTATTGAGTTTATTTGACGTATTGAGTTTAGCAAAAAAAATACTAGCTAAAAAAAATCCAAAGTATGAATGCTCCATACCATTTTGGAGGTATTTAGTGAGAAGTAAAAAATTTCGAAAAAATTTTTTTTGAAAATCATTTGTGCGATAAAGAATAAAACTTTTCCCAATTATCTATTTTTATCGTTAGGAGCCATATTTAAACTTAGTTTTTAAAAATGACTTTAAAAAAAACACTCCTAGACGTATCTTTCAAACTCCCTTTTAAAAATCCAACACAGATGAAATAAAAAAATAAAAAATGAAAAGTATCTTAAATTTCAAATTGTTGGATTTTAAAAATTTTAAATATTATAATTGGATCTATGACATACTTACTAACTCCAGATAAATATTCAGTGTCACATTTTTTGATTTTTTCGAGGTATTTCATTTTTAAGATAAATATTTAAATATGAAAAGTTGCACTGAAAGAGATCATTTTCATAGACAACTTGGATATTTCTAAAATTAGAACGAAGAATAATAGAGTAAAATTGGGTCAAATGAAATGGTTAAGAATTTCAATTAATTTTTTTTAAGTGAAAAAGTTTTTAATTTTTTTTTTTTTTAAAGTTGTAGAGAACTTTGAACTGTATTAAAATATATACAAATCAAGTAAAAAAAGTTTTTAGTTTTTTAAGAAACTTTATTTAATTTTAAAAAAAAAGTTATTTTATTCTACCCTCACATTCGGGGAGAATGAAATACGCAAATCTATGTATAATTAAAACAACACTTAACTAAAAAAAAACAAAAGGCAACCAATAATAACAATTTAAAAAAAAAACAACAAAATAAAAAAAGCTTTATTTTTGTGATGATGTTGAGTCGTAAAGAGGTACTAGAAGTTGAGCTGAGTTGTCACTTGTGCGGCATTTTTTGGTGCATAATGTTGTTGGAGTCGCTGTTGTTACTTTGTTTATTTGCTACTCGTCATTAAAGCTGATTTAAAATTTATACACAAAATTTATAGAGATGAATTGGTCACTTGAGATTAAATTAATAGATTTGATAATAATCGATTTAAAATTTATACACAAAATTTATAGAGATGAATTGGTCACTTGAGATTAAATTAATAAAGGCCGCATTTAACATGTGAGCAATTCGCGTATTTCATTCAACCCCACAGTTCTCCGTTTCCTTTTTTAACTCATAACTTTTTCCCCTGAAAAGAATATTTAATTTTGAAAAAAGATTCTTGACCAGCGTAAAAAGTTTTACCAGTATACTTATTAAGCTCAATGATATCAAATTTAATTTCCAAGATTTTTATGTTCATTTTTCAAAAAAAGAAAAAAAACATCATTACGCATTCAAAGACTTAACAAATAATAAAAAAAGAATTATTTTTTTAAATTAAAATTTGATATCATCTTATTCAGAAAAAAATTCTCTACAACAAGATCAAAAACCTTACGGTCTTAATTGGTTTTTTTTAAGAAAATCTTACGGTCTTAATTGGTTGTTTTTTTTAATACCAGATACAAACATGCCATGTGAATTTTATACCTAAAAAAGTCGTATAATCTCAAGCAGCAGGTAGAAAATCTTCTATTTTTTCTACTGTCAGATAACAAAAATGTGTCATGAAACATCTGTCGTATGATCTCCAAAGGTACAAAATGTACTTGATTGATTTTATTAGCTGAAAGAAAAATGTAATCTAAAGAAAATGAATGTCGTATGATTTTCTGTCGCACCTGCAAAAATTACCTGATATGTACCTGCTATATTACTATAAAAAGTACCTGATATGTACCTGTTATGTTACTATAAATGAAAATCAAAAAGCCCTTTCTGAAATCGAAAAAAAAGAAGGGACGACCTGCACGGTTGAGTGGCTGCATGCTTGAATTAGATACCGTGCTGCTGTCTTCAACAATTGATATTTCAAGTTCCCTGTTGTAAAAAATCAAAGTAAAATCGAGATTTATATCTAAGATGTAGTTGGCTGTTTTGACACTCATTTGAGTACAAAGGAAAACGTGACTCGAGCTTGCAATTATGTGAAATCGAAAGAAGCTTCCCTAGATAACCTGGAAACAGTATTACATAGTCGCATAAAAAGTATTTATACTGTTTTTTTACGATATTTGAAGAAGTATCATAGTTTGATGAATAGACTCGAGTCAAAACATGGAAAATGGTTAAATGTTGCATTTAAACTGCAAAAAAGTACTGAAGAAGTGGTATCATCAGAATCCTCAGGGCTATTAACATCTGTATCTTAACGTAGACAACCAAAAAAAGATTTTGTTGATTTGAATGAACGTAGCAAACGCCGGATTATTGGATGACGAAGACTAAAACTCAAGCATCAGTTCAGTGGAAAAACTTTATTGATAGCAAGGTGAAAAGCATTCAATTACGTGAACTTCACATTAATAAAACTGATTGCTTATATAACAAAAAAATATATTTAACACAGGAAGACAAATGGTATCAGAGGAAGCTTAAGAGTTCTTTTATAGACACTGAAATGAGCAACAAAAAAGTACGAAAAAGTTTTATTACAAATACAAGAAACGATTTCCCTGTTACAAAACTGTTGCAAGCAGTAAAAAGACACACCTTGTAAATATTGGAAGTTAATACTTTTGGAAAGCACCGAAAAAACCCTTTTGGGGTCTTGTTATATACACATAAGTGACTTACCTGGCAAATTTTGAAAACTTTTTACCGACGTCCAAGGGAGAAAAAGCAATTTGAAGTTTTTAGTAAAAATATCCAAAAAAGAATCAAAAATTGTCAAAAATCATTTTTGTTTATTGACATTAATTTTCTTCAAAAGTGAAATATTCTTGCACAATGATACCAAAATATTACAAAACACAATTAAAATAGTTTTACAATTTTGTGCCAGTAATTTCAAATATTGCTTCTATCAGAGTTAAGAATTCTATGTTTTTAACACTTGGAAACAAAATTCTCTGAAAATTCTTTAAAACATTTTTCTGAAAATATTTCTTCTAACTTTTAAGCATGTTTGCTATTAAATTCCACAACAAAGTGTAGAAGCTGGGTTCCATACTCAGGATGTGAAGGACTTCACTTGAATCTTTGCCAGTGAGTCTTAAACTTTGAATGCATTTCTTAAGTTGCTTGTTGACTGAACAATCCAAGTGCAGACCCATGTCGATCAATGAAATCAGAAATGTAATAAAAAACTGCATGTGCCTTTGGAGTCACTGTAACTGGCAGAGAGAGAAAAGAATCTTTGAACTTTTCAATTCTTTCTTTGAAGTCACCCTCCCTCAAGTGACTTTCCAAAGCAGGAAGAAACAACATCTCTAAAATTGCGAAATGTTTCAATGAAACCCTGAGCTTCATAAGCAAAAGCCTTTTCAGCAAGTCTTTGAAGAATGTCAACATTTTGCAACAGTTTGTGACATTCATCTCCAGCAAATTGTCCCCGTGGTATGGCTGAAGTTAAATGTGCAACAGAGCAGGCCATTGTTTTGCTCCTGGCCAAAATTCTGAAAGATTTTTGAAAAGATGATTGACAATTCCTAGTAGCATTGGTGGAATGATGTCCAAAATAAGTCTTGAGTCCTCCATGTTGATCAAAGGAGAATGAATTGTAGTGTCAAAATCTTTAGCCGTTTTGAATTCCACATAAGATGTTAGCAATTTTGATCACAAGAGATGACAAAAGAAACGTCTTCAACATGGATTTGGTCCATCATGTTAGGTTATCCCTATTTTAGAAAATTTCAAAATATTTTAAACTAAATTTTTACAAAGCAGGAATTAAAAATATATAACATTATTTGTGCTAATCATTTTATTCAAAATAACATGGGTAAAAAAATATTTCGATGAAATTACTGTAAGATAAAAGTAAAACTATTTTAATGAATTGTGTTTTGTAATATTTTGGTATCATTGTGCAAGAAAATTTCACTTTTGAAGAAAATTAATGCCAATAAACAAAAATGATTTTTGACAATTTTTGGTTCTTTTTTGGATATTTTTACTAAAAACTTCAAATTGCTTTTTCTCCTTAGACGTCGGTAAAAGGTTTTCAAAATTTGCCAGGTAAGTCACTTATGTGTATATAACAAGACCCCAAAAGGGTTTTTCGGTGCTCTCCAAAAGTATTAATTTTTAAATATTACAGGGTGTGAAGAGGTGTGTTCCTAAGGACGAAGACATTATAGTAAGCGAATCAAGTTTTAATGTCAAACTTCAAAGTTTGATGAGACTTACCGGGGAGAGAATCATAGAAGTTATTCTACCCATAATCTTTGAGTATTTAGAAGACAAAAACAAAGACTTTGAAAAGTTCATACTTCTGAGCAGTTGGGGTTCTTTGGGACACTCCCAATAGCATCAGCAGTTTTCAAATCGTGGAGAAAATAACACAGACCTTTGAGCCGGAAATACTATTGCGTTTGTATACATTGAAAAACGTTAAAAGAATATTCTTTGGTTGAACCTGATAAATCTTGGAGTTCAAGGATGTGATTCTAAAAACCAATGCTGATGTAGGAAAAGAAATAGATTATTTCGAACCAATCAAGATTGACCTTCTAAATGGCAAATATGTAACCATTTATTTCGCCTTTGTGATATTAATGTCAGATATGAAATTATTGTATTCGTTACAAAACACATGATCAATGCAAATTTGTCCAATAAAACTCTAAAAATACTATTTGAATTTTCTGTCTTTTAAATGAATTTTAGCTTAGCTATTAGTAATCAAAAGATATTTTAATTTTCGGTTGAACTTATTTAAAAAAAGTTATCCACAGATGTTACAAATATATAAAAATATAATTTCTGCAGTAAAAACAGAAGAACTGCTAAAATTTTATTACCTGCTGGGGCTCTCTTCTGTTAGGCCTTAGAGAGGCAACAGCCAAGTCTAAGTCCTCGTCTTTAAATGATCAGTCAAAACTTCTAACAAAATCATTACTAATCTTTCTAAATACCTCAGTTTTGAAGAAGTTGTCATCAAACTTTCTTTACTTTCAAAATAACATATCAATTCTAAAACAAGTCATTTCAAAAACAGCGCTGAAGCATATTTTTTTTTTTTGGCAAATGCGATTAAAATTTCCGCGGTAAATATCTGTGTAAAAAATTAAGGAATTGATATACACAAAAAGGTTTAAGCAAATTTTTTTTGTTTATAAAAAAAACGTAAAAATCTTTAAAATCAGCGTAATTCCACGCTAAAAATGTTTAGAAAATCGACCTCCCAATTCTTAGAAAAGCGTTTGTCTTTACAGGGACTTTCTTTCCGTATTTCGTAGCGTATACAATTATTCAAATTTGCAATTTTATGTCTGCTGATACACTACTTAAAAAAAAATAAGTTGACCGTTAAAGTTTAAAGAAAGTTTTTCAAAACCTTATAATTTGAAAAGGAATTTATTTTTATCAAAATAATAAAAATAATAATAATAATAATAATAATAATAATAATAATAATAATAATAATAATAATAATAATAATAATAATAATAATAATAATAATAATAATAATAATAATAATAATAATAATAATAATAATAATAATAATAATAATAATAATAATAATAATAATAATAATAATAATAATAATAATAATAATAATAATAATAATAATAATAATAATAATAATAATAATAATAATAATAATAATAATAATAATAATAATAATAATAATAATAATATAAATACCTGAAACAAAATGTATACAAAATAATATACTTACTACTGGTTTTTCCTACTTACATTACTTGATAAGTATTCTCAATTATTTATGTTTTTTTTTAATATTTACTTATATATTTTTTAATATGTATAAATACGGAAAAAGCATGCAACCAAAATTTTACCACTTTTGGACTCATGGTCGAAGTGATTTCTATTAAATCGTCTTTCTCTTTTTTCCCAAAAATTTCTTTTTAAAAATTTTCTTAAAATACTCCTATCAACTCTTCCATAAAATATCAAAATTCTTTTAGATTTTCATGTAAAATCATAAAAATTCTCTTAAAATATCTTCCCAAAAATCTTTTCATAAAAAATATCTCAAAAACTTTCTCAAAAATTTTTCTCTGAATATGTTCTCATAAAATTTCCCCTAAAATTGTTTGCTAGATTTTCTCAACCTATTAGTTTTATTTTCGAGTGTGTTAGTATTTTTGTTTTGAGATTTGAGTATATTATATGTTTAAAGTTGGAAAAGCTTAAAGAAGATGTTTAAAATCTCTTTCGTTTTCCCTCCTCACAATATTTTGACATGAGTATTACCTAATGTGATACGAGAAAATTACTATTTTACATTTCTCTCATGGAACAACAACATCTTAAGTGGAACGAACAAAGTTTGATGTTGATGTTTCCCCACGCATGAGGGAACAGCGACATATTGTGTAGGTTTATAAAACTGAGTTTAGCAAGGCTAATTATTGATTTAAAAAATCGAGAAGCGGTATGCAAATGCAGCCCAAAGGTTCAATCATAGAAAAAAAAAACAACACAATGATTTAATTTTTGTTTGCACAATAACTTTCTCAAAAACATTTCAACGCTACCCAAGTTTATCTTACACTTATTTTATATAGAAAAACCCCAAAGCTAAAATCGGTCTTTCTAAATTTTTCAGCCAAAAACCCAACAATACATTAGCACTGGATCTTAAGTATTCATTGCATTTATGTATGCAGGGTAGGGCGGGGCTAGTTGAGAATAGGGGTATGTTGGACAACTAAAGTCCAAAAAAAAATTTTTTGCAATTTTTCTTTTAGACTCTTAAAAAAACATTTATCACTTAAGTGTTGATATTTTACCCATTTATTTGACTTTCGATAATACTAAGCCATTTTTCCCTAAGTATTAAAGCTATTTTTATAACCTAATTTTTGTGTTACCTAGTCTAGTCGGGGTAAGTTGAGGAGGTTTGAAAAAAAAAACAACAATATAACGGCATTATCGGATACGGAGAAACTTATTTCGTTGGAAAACATTTCAAATGATTTCTCGAAATTGTTCAAAAGAATCAATTTACTTGTAAAAAATGTCACCAAACTAATGTACCACCAAAGTCCATGGTTGTACATTAGTTTGGTGACATTTTTTACAAGTAAATTGATTACTTGTAAAAAATGTCACCAAACTAATGTAAAACCATGGTTTGGTGAAATTTTTTACAAGTAATCAATTTATTTGTAAAAAATGTCACCAAACCGTGGTCACTCCCTACGCCATCAACATTGTTCGCATCGTATGATTCGCTAAGCGTATTAAAGTTAAATTGATTTGTAAAAACTTTTAGGATTAATAATCCGAACAGCGAATTGAAATCCGCAAAAAAAAATAATTCGCTAGTGGTTCGTAAATTAGTTTTCGGATTATTAATCCGAAAAATTTTTACGAGCTGACTGTTTTAATCCTCAAAATAAGTCGGATTGGCTTTTTGCGAATTTTACGAACCGAATCGACGGTGCCTAACTAAATGGCATATTGAAAATATTCAAAAAGATCTCTCCAAGAGATATATTCGTGTTTTTGTAATTGATTGCTTCATACATTCTAGGTACTAAAATTGGACCGATAGATGGTTGCACACAGTACATATATACAAAGTAAGTTACTTTTTGTCACTTCCTAAACGCCTCCAAGTTTCCGGTCTATCTTTATAACCAGTATAAAATCACCTCATCAGGTAATTACAAAAATACAATTGTCATTCAATTGTCAACATTCTTCTCATTTAACTTTTGTATAAAATTGTAATAAAGAATAGATAAATCAATATATGTATATAGGATTTTTATTTTAAAGGAATGGGAAGGTCTGGAAAAGTCCTCTTCCACATTGTCTATACCGGCCCAAATAACCCTTTCATCTTGTTTAACCAACAACAGCAATTTGCTAGATACTATCCAATTATGTGGGCCGGTCACATCAAATGCCACTGCAAAGATGACAGTCCAACAGAAGATAATGGTAAATGTCACACCCACCAATTCTTATTCACCATCCATCCAATCACTGACAGAGGAAGTATTGATAAAATCGTCATAAGAATCAAACGATTCTATATACGGAATCGGCTCTCCAAGACCTGTCAGCAGTGCCGCTATGTTATTCAAATGCAGCAGCTACCAAACCAGCTGTAAAGAGTGTGGATTTTATTGCAAGTTCAAATGGATCAGTGACAAAACCTATATTAACAACCTCATCCGCTACATTACCAGAATTGTAGTTTTAGAAGATTGTTCAGGCTGCGGCATGCCATAGATGACTTGATCCTCTGCAAGACAAAAACCCAAAACCAGATATATAGAGATACTGAAAAAGGAACATATAAGTAACAATAGACATTATGAGCACTTATCATTATATAACAACGAGGTATGCACATTAGAATCACAAATTAGTCCCAATTAGTTGGAGTCTTTAAAAAAAATGTTTTTTCGCCAAAATTGTTTACTAGTACAGAATAACGACATCCTCTCAAAGAGGATACCAACATCGATAGATTTGGGAAAGAAAGGTTGTCTCAATTATTTTCTGGGTATAATTGCTATTGATAACAACTTAACGTTGGAGGACCTCAAAAAAGAAAATTGGCTTTATGGTTATTTAATAAAAATCATTAAAAGAGAGGTCTGATATTGTGTGGACCTTCAGACACAGGAAAGAGCTTCTTGGGTAATTTGTTGTATGAATCCTATCAAGCAGATGAGGTGGGATATTTTAGCTGTCTGACTGGTCCACAACCCAGTAGTTTTTTCAGTTACAACAACTAACCAATGCTTATCGATGTGATGAGATGATTTTTGAGAATATAGGAGCCATTCAAGTCATGGAGCAACTATTGGAAGGGAGTCATACATTACACACAGACGTCAAATACAAAGAAGCGATAAGAGTTGACCCCAGAAGTGTACTCATTACAATGAATGCCACCTTTAAAAATGAAATATAAAAATGGCATCCTGGAAAGAGAAAGGCGTTTGAAAATCGATGTTTGATATTGTTCACACTCAAAAGATTGAGAGAAGTTTACACTAAAGAAGAAATACACAGTATAAGCACATTACAAAATGATTTGCTATTATATTTACATAAAGCTATACAATGTAAAAAACAAAGCACTATTAATTTTTATAAATATATATTGTTCAATTGACTTTGATTCTTTTTTTCTCAGGTTCCTTTTCGGTAGTTAATAGTTTATGATACGTGTAATTGGGAATAAAAATCTTTAACATGGAATTAGCAACAGCCACATTTAGATTCTTTGTATCTCTATTAAAGAGGTCCATCATGGTAGCTATGGTATGGGTAATATCATTACCAAACATAATGTGAAGAGGGAGAATTAGATTAAAAAACAACAATCGGAAAAGACGCACAACAGATGACTTGTCCACTCTTCATGTAAATAAATGATGAAGCAAAAAGAATTAAGTTAAAAACAATAACTGAGAAATGACTTAAACGCGAAGTCTCGTAAACGATAAAGCGACAATTAGAAAAGTCATAAACAACAACCAGAAAAGACTTATACACGATGATTCACCGATCTATCACGTAAATAAACGAAAAAACGGAAAGAAGAAAAGTTAAAAACAACTGAGAAAAGATGTAAACACGAAGACTCATCAACCTGCCATATAAATAAATGAAAAGATATCGCAACTGGAAAACAAGCAAAAACTATAAATCTCAAAAAAAAAGAGAATCTAACTGAGTTAAGAAAAGAGTTTTAATATATAGGGTGTATAGATGTATGGATGCC
>QPEY01000015.1:648638-663336 GCA_014706445.1 Hydra viridissima
ATTTGCGTTATTATAAGTATTAATGTATTGTTATTTGTATGAGTTAACATTAAGAGAATATGTATATTGATGAGAAATAATTGAGAATATTGATTGAGAAAAATAAGTAAGAGAAAAAAAAATCAGTCGTAAGTATTTTTACTTTTGTTTTCATTTTAAGTAAGGCAATATTATCACTATAAATATTTTTATTATTACTTTATATACGTTAAAAAAAATTTATATTAAAAAGTCTGATGCTCCTACCGCGCGTCTAAATTATTCTGCTTCACTCTATCTGCATCACCATCGTCACATTAATTATCTTTAACATAAAAATAAATAAATAAATAAAAAAAATTATTAAAATCCACCGCCCTCACAATATCGATTAAATCATAAGTGAATAGAGAAAGGAAAAAGTTTTCAGACGATTATTAAACTCCACAGCAAAACAAGAAGCTAAAGCTTCTCTGCTTTTATAGAAATATGATTCAAGCAGTTAGAATTGCTAGAGTGAATAATTCAGTCAACATCAATGATGACGCTCGCATATTAGAAACCCTAATAAAGATCATGACAAAATTACAAAACCAGTTGATTAAACCCCCGACTGTATCCTTCGCTGAAAATAAAGCACCACCAGGTGCTCCGTATAATGCAACACCTGCGAATTTAGCTGATCTCCCAAATGCGACTAGAGAAGTTGCAATGCTCAAAGAGGAGATTAAGAAGCTAAAAGTTGGAACACGAAGACAAAAAAATAAGAAATCGCCCCAAAATCAAAATCATAACCCAATTCCAGTAAACCAACCAACCTGCTTTATATGCAACAAGAAGGGACATTTAGCATGACAATGCAGACAGGAATAACAAGATTCTAGAATTCCACAAAATAACAACTCGCAGTATCCGCACAGAAAAAACTTCACTCAACCACCGCAATCGAGAAACAATAGAAACTGAACACCACGAAATTTTGATAACCGGAACAGAACCATGGATGATGAATACCCTTAGCCATATTCGAATAACAAAAATTGGAGATCTACTACTTCAAGTAACCAATAACAAACTTTTAAAGATAATTACTTCAGATCAAGAAAACATAGTAACAACTGGAAAACGCGCAAAATACACGAACAGTCACCCATGAAAGTCAAAGGAATGATATACCAGTTCGTATACTGGGCGTAGATAAATAGCTAAATATCAAGAGAATTATTACGAATATAATGACAACATGTCCTTTGAGTATGACGATGTAGAAGATTACCATTGGGGTGACTCCTACGAATACGGGTATAACCCCTACAAAAACAATTAGATATTTACTTTCGATCAAAGATACTCATGTGAAACTGACACAGATTATTCCGGTAATGCATCAGCAAGATTATGCGTCTTATAGGATGGATTGTCCACATTTCAACACACCAAATGAAGATGAAGATAACCAACAGGAAATTTGGGAATTTCCTTTATAGATCACCCATGAGATGAACTGCCGAGAAGAGCGTCTTACCACGAGTTGCTTCCGCTAACGGCCACATACTATCCCTCATTGAGAAATATACTGAGCAATTTAAAACATACATCATAAGTGATTTTAACTATGATGCTTTCATTGGCAAGGATTTCCTTACAGAATACAATAGAATCATAAACTTTAAAGAAAGCAAGTTATCTGTGGATCTTAATGACATCCCCTATCAATCAGAATGAAACGCAACTTCAGAAAACGAGTTGCATCAGCTTGAAAGCAAGTACCACAAAGTCCTTACCATCAAAAGAACATTTTTAAAACTATGTTCAACATCCATTTTACAACTCTCCTGTAGCTTTCCAACTAAAAGTAATTATTGCTTCGAACCAAAAAAGGAGTTTGCTTTACTAACACAGAATTCTAAGCTGACAGAAAAACAAATTGTTGAAATTACTAAATTATTGTTAAAACAGCAAAGTATGTTTGCTAAATCCCCAGACCAGTAAGGACAAACACATCTCATAAGACACGTTATCGAAACCAGAGATAATACAGCGAATAGAAAAAGACCGCACCTAGTTTTTCCAATTCAAAGAAAACAAATTGACGAAAAAATGGATAAGATGTTGAAGACAAACGTTATAAGAAAGTCACTAAATCCTTGGGCAGCACCAGTTCCAAAACCAAATGGAGAAGTGTCACTTTGGATTGATTTCAGAGAAGTTGATGCAGTAACCAAAAAGGATTAGCATCCTCTTCCCAGAATTAATGACGAGGTGGACAGTCTCAAAGGTGCGCGATATTTTACAACCCTAGATTTGATGAGTGGGTTTTGGCAAATTGAAATAGGAGAAACTTCTTTTTTAACACACCGAGGATTATTCGAATGCAACGTTATGGCGTTCGGATTTTATAACGCGCCTAGCACCTTTCAGCGACTAATGGAACATGTTTTACAAAAATAGTTATGGAAATTCTGTTTAATATATATTGATGACATAATCACATTCTCCACCGGACTTGAAGAACATCTTCAGCATATTGATAACTTATTTCAAAGACTTACAGAAGCAAACTTAAAACTAAAGGCTAGCAAATGTAACTTAGCGCGAGAATCAGCAACCTTCCTTGTGCACATCGTAACTAGGAATGGAATAAAACTGAACCAAGAAAATCTGCCGTACGAAGCTACCCGATACCGAAAAATGTAAAACAGACAAAATCGTTCTTAGGATTAGTATGCTATTACCGCAGATTCATTAAAAACTTTAGTGAAATTGCCGAACCTCTTTGTAACCTCACCAGATTGTGAGTTAAATTTCAATGGGATAACCACTGTCAAGAAGCTTTTGATATTTTAAAACAAAGAATCGTTGAAGAACCTTTACCAGCTTATCCAGATCTTTCCCAAAAGTTTATCCTCACAACATATGCCAGTACAACAGGACTTGGTTTCACTCTTTGTCAAAGAATAAACGGTAAAGAAAGACCAATTTTATATGGAGGACGACAATTTTCAGTTAGCTATAGTTGTTGCAGTCAAGAAATGTCATGCCTACTTGCATGGTAAATGCTTTACAATAGTTACCGATTATCAACCATTAAATTTTATCTTAAACTCCAAAGAACCCACTGGAAAGATCAAAAGATGAGCTTTACTATTGCAATTATACGACTAAGATGTTGAATACAGACCTGGAAGACAGGTCGGAGCGCAGATGCTTTATCTGTTATGGGAGCGCAGATGCTTAATCCAAAAGAACTTACAAAGAGACTTTTCAGATGAAGATGACTTCTCTGAAGATAACTTTTCTGTTCAATTGCTGACCAAACAAAGCTTTGGAAACCAAACAAAGCTTTGGAAGGATGCTCCTTGGAGAACGACATTTTAGACAATAACGTATTACTAGACATGTCAGGAGACCAAACGATAATAACACTATAAATCAGGAAGATGATGAAACGAATGGCCCACAAATGGAAGAGGAACATTTCTTTATCCATAACAAAATAACCCCAGAAAAAGAAGAACTCAAATGCTTACAGCTATCCAACAAAGAGCTCTATCGCAAAATACTCTACCTTAAAGTTCAAACAATATCAGATTATAAGAAAGAAGCGATTAAATTATTAGCTAATATAAGTAGTTACATACTAGATGAAAACGATATTCTTTATCACATTTACAAACCTTCTAAGAAAACTACCGAAGGAATTTACAAACAACTATTCATAACTCCTAAGTTTAAAAATGACATCATATATTGGGCTCATGACCATGCAACTGCTGGATATTTTGGATTTGATAAGACTCTTGATAAGCTTAGGAAGCGGTGCTATTAGCCACTAATGTTCTCTGATGTTGAACACTGGATTCGAGGATGTACTCATTGTTCTCAAAGAAAAAGAAATTGTCCAAAATATAAAGCTTCATTTCAACCAATATCAGCAACTGAACCATGGGACCAAGTAGCCTGCGATGTAGTAGATCCTTTCCCAGCAACACTATCTGGAAATAAATACATTATCGTTTTTCAGGATAGATTAACTGCTTGACCTGAGGCATTTTCAATCTTGAATATAGATGCCGTTATAATTACACAATACTACTCGACAATACCTTTCGGTTTGGAGCCCCACGCACCTTTTTAACAGATAGGGGGTATGAATTTTCTTTCGAAGTTGATAAATGAACTCTGTAAGATGGTGAACACGAAGAAAGTAAAGACCACGTTTTACCACCTTGATTTCAATGGAATGGTAGAAAGATTTAACGGTACTCTAGTCAAAACCCTGAAATCAAGATTATCAACCCACACAAGTCGAAAAGGCAAGAACTTCTGAAATCAAAGTTAATCACCCGAAAGGCAGATCTTACTTCACTGATAAGAAAACACTTTATAATAAAGCAGATCCGAAGCTACCGAACAAGAAGAACAAACAGAACAAGACCTCTTTCACATTTGAAACACCGTTGGTAACTCTTATAGATTTCGTCAAAATTTTTCCTTATTATTTTCTCATAAAATTCTTCGTATAATTTTCTTCAAATTCTAATAATAACAATCCTTTTTCGTTAATATACCGTAATTGTTAATAAAAAATGTCTCCAATTTAAAATTATATAAAGACTATTTCTTCTAAACTCCTTTTATAAAATCAAAACTCCGGTTTACTTATTTTCCGTAGGACCTTAAACTCTGTATCAACTCTTCTCTTCGTAAACTTTGAAGTTCTGTCTTGTATCCCCTCCTTTCGTATCTCCTAACTAACCCCTCCCCATATTTCAAATCAACTAAGTAGATATCGTTGTCATTATCGTCAGTTATACTTTGGTTATATATATAGAAAATTAATGAGAAGTAAAAGTAGAATGAACCGCGAAGATTTAAACTCCATGCCATTGTTTTTCATAACTAACCTTGCGCCGTTAAATATTAATACTCACGAAGTACAATTACCTCCACAATACAACTTTGATCGAGACTCTATAGGAAGCAACGATGCGAACGATAAACGTCTAAAAAGAGTTTTAGAAAAGCTCACAGAAACATTAAACAAATCAGAAATAAAAAATACACCAGAGAAACAAAATTATGAAACCCTTATAACACCACTACTTGAAAAGTTAACTCCGTGAGACCCTCAGTTGATAGATCAAGCCTCCTAAAATTTAATAGAAGTCCTGAAGAAGAAATTAAAGAATTTCTCCTTGATTTTAAAAGAATATCCACCTGTAACAATGGGAATAGCCATGACCAACTTTGTGCATTTCCCGTGTGCCTAAACCAATCAGCACCCACATTCTACGAGTCCCTGCCCGATAAAACCAAGCAACACATTGACTCACTCATACAAGCCTTTCAAATTGAATATGAACCCCTTGAGCGTATATAGATGAAGAAAACGCAGCTATGCAGTCTTAAAGAAGGACATGACGGACAAGAAAAATTCTTAGCCAACCTCGAAAAGTTGTGCCAAGTGTTAAATGTTACCGAAGAAACAAATTTGGATTTATTAATACAGGGCGTGAATCCGAATCTGAAGCCGAGACTCCTATTAAGTAAACTAGCTACCTTAGATTTAATGAGCGGGTACTGGCAAATCGAAATGGAAGAAGCTTCTAAAGAAAAAAACGGCCTTCATTACACATCGCGGACTATATAAATGTAATGTCATGCCATTTGGATTATGCAATGCTCTGAGTTCCTTCAAAAGACTAATGGAACACAGCCTTCAAGAAGAACTCTGGAATATCTGCCTCATTTATATTGATGACATTATCATATTTTCTTCTAATTTTGAAAAGCACCTTGAACATATCGAAATGATTTTTAAGAAATTACGAGAAGCGAACCTAAAGTTAAAAGCTAGTAAATGCAATTTTGCAAACAGAGATGGCATACAACATAATAACGATAATCTATCAGCAGTACGAGACTACTCCAGACCATCAAATGCTAACGAGAAATGATCCTTCTAAGGTTTAGTAAGTTATTACAGAAGATTTATTCGCGATTTTAGCAAGATAGTCACTCCTCTATATAACTCAAGCTGATTAGGGGTCAAGTTTAACTGGGACCATCATTATCAAGAAGCGTTTGATACGCTAAATCAGAAACTAGTCGAGAAATCTCTCCTTGCATATCCCAATTTTACACAGAGGTTTATTTTAGTGACAGATGCCAGTGCCGAAGGTTTAGAATTTACAATCAGCTAACGAATACATGAAATTGAACGCCCTATACTCTATGGAGGAAGACATTTCTCAGCACGAGAACAAAAACTAATTGTCAGTGAGAGGGAAGCGCTAGCGATAGTGGTTGTCGTAAAGAAGTGTCATGCGCATCTCCACAATAACAGGTTCACCACTGTTACAGATCATAAACCCCTAAATTGTATTTTAAACACCGAAGAACCCACAGGAAAAGTAACAAGGTGGGTCTTACTTTTACAAGCCTACGACTATGATAAGGAATGTATACCTGGTAAAGAAAACAACAATGCTGACGCCTTGTCCCGACGTGAATACTTTGACACAAACCAATCAGACAGCGATGTAATATTCATGTTTTCACGAAATAAGTATATAATTGTCTTTCAAGATAGATAAACAGCCTGGCCTGAAGCTTTCTAATCGGCTACAATTGACACAATCATAGCCCAGTTGCTACTAGATAATATAGTCCTTAGGTATGGCCCCCTCCCCCCCCCCCTCCCCGAACATTCTTAACAGATAGAGGTACTAACTTCCTTTAAAAAACTGATAAATGAGTTATGCGGCATGATAAATACTAAGAAGATAAACACAAGCCTATACCACCCTGAATGCGACGGAATGGTGGAAAGATTCAATGGAACCCTAATAAAGACACTTTTAATGTACGTAAGCAATCACCAAAAGGACTGGGACCTAATTGCCGCTCTGTTCGCCTATAGAACATCCATAAATGTCTCACGAAGGGAATCACCCTACTTTCTGCAATTCGGGAGAGAACCTAGATTACCACCTGATATTACACTATATCCCTAAAGACGTTCCCCGCACAATCACTGAATTCGGAAACCTACTAACAACAAGAATCAAACTAGCCCATGACATAGCACGAAGAAATCTACAAAAAGCTCAATTGCAAAATAAATATTACCATGACAGATCGACAAAAGTTCCCACATTCAAAAAAGGCGATAAAGTGTGGGTTCACAATAAGGAAAGAAAAAAGGGACAATGTCCTAAATTGCAGAAACACTGGCGAGGGCCGTAAATAATATTAGAAAAACTCAGCTGTTAACTTTAGACTCCAAAAGATCAATGGTAGTAATGGTCCAACAGTTATTCACTCAAAAAGACTTAAGAAATTTCACGAACCCGTTACGAATATTACAATAGAACCTCTCTGAACAAGAAAGTGTTCAAAACCCACAAACGAGTACCCAAACATTGAACGAAGAACCTAACAACACGGAAACATCTGATAATCAAAACAATAAAAAGGGCGAGGAAACAAATAAAACCCTAATTCCCAGTACTAATATAGAAAAGAAGAATTTATATGAAATAAAGAAAGATAACATATTTGAAGTGGACGGAATGCGAAACCACAGGACACGAAGAGGTAGAAGAGAGTTCCTTATTAAATGGAAAGATAACGATGAAACAAACAATACTTGGGAACCAGGAAATAACCTCAGTCCGGAACTAGTAAGAGCTTATTTCAAACAACTACAGACATTTTGCAAAGACATTGGAACCTCGGCAGAGAGTTTACCCCGAAATAGAATATTGACAACTTTCAACCAAATCCCTCATAGAACTAGAAAGTACAATCTAAATCATTTATTAACGCAAATATTCGTATTTTAAAGTATTTACATTAGACCATTATATGACTGTGCAAAACCACTCATATGGGAATTTACAAATACCCCAAAATAAAAAACTGTGAGCATCAAATGAATACTGAAGAATTCGACAACACAACTCGATTCCTTAAAATACTTGATCGGCAAGTAGTTAGAACAAGTTCTGTTATTTAAAAATCGATCTTCTATGACTTATTTGAGAGATCACAAGAGCAAATATTATATGATCACATCCGAAGGGAACGTTTCAGCTTTTACAATACAAGAAACCTCTCTGAAAGAAACCGCAACGATAAAGTTAAAAGAAATTAGAGGATTTGATAAACGTCTTTTATCACCCGTACCACATTACCTAGAACCATATACTATGCTAAATATTTTCACATACGTTCACGACGCAATTCAAGAAGTGAAACAATATCAAACAGATCGTGATGATGGTAACGTTTTACTTGGAATTAGAAGAGCTTTAGGAGCAACCTTTGAATCTCTAGCTAAAGGAGGAAGTACCATCATAAAGGCAGTTGGTTCTGCTTTAAACGGGGTATTAAACGGAGTTGGAAATTTAGACGAAAAGGTAGTCAATAGTTTTGGCACAGCAGCTTCTAACATCATACACGCCTCTGGTACAGCAATAAAACATACTTCTACAGGAATTGAAAATATTTTTCATGGCATATTAGGAGGAATAGGAGGAACCAAAAAATGGTTAGTGATATTAATTATAATCATATCTCTTATATACCTAAGTAAGGAACCCATCATAAAGTTTCTACGGAGATCCAAATATGGCCCTCCTATCGCCGTCCCACCAATAATGAGCATACCCAAAACAACACAGAAAAATCAAATCAAACCTACTAAACCAACACCTGTAACACAACAGGAGAATAACAAAGAAAATAACGAAACAATCAATACACCTGAAACAAATCTACATTACATTTCAAAAATAAATTTGAGAGATGGGAGTTGCAGTGAAGCTTTGCAAGCAATGATGACAATACATAATGATGCGACACAATTCCAAGTAAAGGCACTGATCGACACAGGATCACTAATAAACATAATCAATAAAGACTTTTTTTTTAAAAATAAAAAAAGATTAATCTTTGAACAACAAAGGAATTTGTTTGATATCAGCATCTAATCATAAAATACCCATTATTGGAGAAGACGAGATTGTTATTCAAATGGCAGAGAAAGCATTCTGTATCACAGTGGTTATTTCATGATGTAGGGCTACCCACACTAATGCAAATGAGAGTGAAAATAGATCTGGAAGAATCAATCTTAACTAGTTTCTCACAAACATATAACATCATTAGCGATTCAAAGATTTTCAAACCTTAACCATACAAAAACCGTATAAGTTTATTGTGTTTTACATTAAACAACACGAAAGTCAAAATTGCCATGACACTAATGATATCACTGATTGTTACTCTCATATCCAGCTTCATTACCTACCACTTTATGGTACCCATAAATTAAAAGGACACTACTGAACAAGATCTGATAGTTACTTTTGTTACAGCACATATGATATTATACATTAAAATATATATCCACTTACACGCAAAACGCATTTCCACCAAGGTGATAACAATGTGTTTCAAAATACATCATGAACTCTAAAAACGACTTGGACTTCCACAACACCTAGTGTTAGGTTATATATCAGACAAAAAAAAACAAAAAACATTCACGGATGAAAATGCACGTAAATCTATCAAACCTTTCACACACTCGAAATGTTTGATGACAACCGATCCAACTTTGTTGAAAGATGAATAATATAAATATACGAGTAAAAGATGTCCAAATATTGATACTCAGGATTACATCACGACCCTGCTCATTTGCCAGTGATACCTTATTATTTTTACTATTTTAGCAAGATTTATTTATAAAAAAAACTTGCAAAAGAAAATGGCCGAAGAAGAACCATTAGCAACACACGCCAAGAAAATGCGAGAAAGAGCGAAGGAAAAGAATTCGTTTTTAATCGAAATAGAGGCAATACGTGTCAACAATCATGATTGTATAAGAGAAGTAGGAATAATTCATATAAGAACTGATACTTATTTCTCTAAACATTTTGTTCCCTGTGAAGATTCTGATAAACTCTCGAAAAAGGACAAGAAATCATATAAATTTTGTTTCAACAACATTCATGGCCTCACTTATGTTCCACGACCTACAACGGAGCAGCAAACATTCCTCTTTTGCTGCGACGCACCAAGTTACCTTCTTAACCTAGTTGGAGAATACTCTACCATCTATTACAAAGGATGACACTTAGAAAAGAATTTATGCCAACAATTAGGTTTAAATGTTTCGACTTAGAACAAATACATCTACAGTACGATACTTTAACACCGAAATTACCCATTCAAAAAGTTTGTAACATTTGCCATCTATACTCTGTACCCACGAAATACAACTCTAAACAACACAAAGAGTTACAGAAATTTGTGCACTGTCCGTTAACAGAAGTATACTTTATGAAACAAGACCTTTTGCGACTAGGGTACTTAACTATAGACAACACAAACAAATGACAATGACAATTACAAGCAGTATTATATGTGAAATGCAACACTGAGGTTTTAATTAGTTAAATGAATTTTGCCTTTCACCGAATTAAAAGTTAACTTTTCTCAAGGCACATTTTCAGGTTTTAGCCCTAGCTACTCAGTGCTTTCGCCATTTTATTTTTGAGATGATTTTCTTTACTTTGTTTTCCTTTTTTTTTCACGTTACGTTTTCAAGATTTATATTTAACTATCTATAATGGGTAATTTATTTTAATTGTATTATTAAAAAAAAAAAAAAAAAAAAAAAGAAAAATGTTGTATAAAAAAAAATATTTTTTTGAAGTATATGTAATTGAAGTATATATTATTGAAGTATATAAAATTGAAGTATATGAAATTGAAAGCATTTGCACGACATTATATTCTCGCAGTATTTGAGAATATATTTACACGGTTAAAAACATTTATTAAAAACGCGAATCAAGTTTACTCAAATCTCGAAACCTACATGAATACCAGACACACAATGATAATTTCGAATCTCAAAGTCTACACGAATTGAAGACAGACAATTCCAACCTCAAATCTCCAAAGGCCAGACACGATAAACAGTATACTCATATCACTTACATTTGAACTATCTTTTTATCAAATAGCAAGGGACGATTTTTTTCGAAGAATGGAGTTATGTGAGGCGGAAAATGATAAAGTTGTAAACATTAATTTTAAGTTTTACCCGACTCAAGCATATAAAATTCGAACGAAGAAAAGAGTGAGTCAACCAACAAGAAATTACGCACGGAAACTTATTGAATTTGTCATATGAATAAACGATACAGCGAAAAGAAAAGTAAAAAAAACAACAACCAAGAAAAGATGTACGCACGGAAACTTATTCAGCCTGTCATATAAATAAATGATGAATAAGTAACAATACCGTAAACAACTGAAAACTATAAAAAGCTCGAAGAGAAAAAGAAAGAGAAGAGGGGAAAAGTAAAAGATAAGAAGAGGAAAGAGTTTTAAAGAGATTTAAAGGAAGATTTTATGAGAAAAGAGTTTTAAAGAGGTTTAAAGGAAGATTTTATGAGAAAAGAGTTTTAAAGAGGTTTAAAGGAACATTTTATGAGAAAAGAGTTTTAAAGTGATTTAAAGGAAGATTTTATGAGAAAAGAGTTTTAAAGTGATTTAAAGGAAGATTTTATGAGAAAAGAGTTTAAAGAGAGTTAAAAGAAGATTTTTAAGAGATTTAAAAAGGGCGTTAAAGAGAATTTTATGAGAAGTATTTATGAAGATTTTATGAAGAGAAACTTATGAGAAGAATTGGTAAGAAAAGATATTTGAGTAACTTTGATTAAGCGTTATTATCTGTATTGGTTTATTGATATTTGCATGAGTTAATATTAGGAGAATATATATTGATGAAAATATTTGAGAATATTTATTAAGAAAAATAAGTAAGAGAAGAAGAACCAGTAGTAGGTATTTTTGTTTGCATTTCGATTATTAATATTATTGTTGTTAGTACTATATGCGTTAAAAATTGTTATTCAAAAGTTTGATGCTCTAACTGCGCACCTTACTATAGCCGCGCCATAATATATCATCTGAGGGACCGAACATAGAAAACATTTAATAAAACCCCCACACACCCTCAACCTTGTTCCCAACCTCCATATACTTAATCCAAACAACACCAAACCCAAGCCTTCCCCTTACCCCTTTCCACCAAATATTAACAATAAATCAAATAAATAAGAAAATAATTTTAAAAAATCCACCACCCTCACACAAGACTGCGATTAACAAGACTGCGATAGAGTGATAATGGTATTGGAGTTTTAGTTTGGGCTTATTTGGAAGGAGTGAGGAATTAATAGTTCATTTTTAATGTTTTAAAGGCTGCTTGGTTAGGGGAGAATCTGGGCGTTAGCGGTAAGGGTTCTGTCTTATTCTTCGTTGCTTTTTTTTTTATCGTAATACTAGGAGTAGTTTAGCAGTCTAACTTCAAGGAAAAAATTCAATAACTATTGGTTAAGATTTTTTTGTTCTTAAGTTTAAAAATTCACAAAGTTCCCTTTTTTTTTTGCTTCATTCGATAACTTTTAAAAAATCTTAACTTTTTTTGTTGTTGCTGTTGTTACCCTTATATAGTTGGTCTACTTGAGTAGTTGTAGTTACGTCTACATGTGATGCGTTTTTAAATTATTGCTTTTATTTGTTTCTCAGCTTTACTTATAAGATCGAGGAAAGTAGCAAAATATGTGTAAGAAAGTATATAATTCCATTAGGAGTAAGAGTAAACATTTAATTATATTATATTATGTTGCTCTACCTGGAGCATAATAGATATTTGAAACTGCATATATTTGGAAAGAATCCTTAAAGATTGATTTATTTCCATTTTATAGGTCTTTATTCATCTTTATGGGAACTTTAAAAATCTACACATGTAGATATCGCAAAATTTTAACACACCTGACGGCCTCTCCAATGAAATTAAAAAATAAGTTAGAACTTCTTTACCTTTTCAAATAAAACCGTAACGAAAAATCGTTAACGTTTGAAAAGTCAGAATTCAGTATCTGAGCTCTTTATTTTTATTCCTGTAGAACTCTAGAATCATTGCATAAATCCGTATTAAACAAGTTCACTATAATAACAATTAACACATATTAATTTAATGTTAATATATTGAACGTGTATTCGTAAATAGTGATGTGTATTAAACACGCGTACTACCATCGTCGTAGCAATAGTAATACTGTTAACAAACATGCTCTCATCACAGGTTTTACAAAGAAACATTTTACGCTTCACTGAACTTTACGCTTCGCTGAGCCGTAAAGTAATGCGCAAATTACAAGCTGTGTGTTTTGGCATCTTTTTTTTGTTTCACTCTAGCGCCAAAATATTTTTAAAAAAGAGGGTTTTTTTTTTTTAATTGCTTTTTTGCTTATATCAGAATTATGCTTAATAGACTCATAGGGCGAAAAACTAAGAAGGCTCGAAGAGAGCTGATTAGTTAAAAATTAAAGGTTTAAATTTAATTCAATTAAATCCATTACTTCACAAAGGATAAACGAGAGGGTTTTTTTAATTGTTTAAATTTTGTTCAGTTTAAAATATCAAAAATGCCAAAAGTATTTTTGCCTTCTAACATTTGCTCCTGAACAATCAGGCCGTTATCCTCAATATCGTGATCAACGTTCATTATTTCTTTATCGTTATTCTCATAAGTTTCACCCGCTGCATAAGATACTTAGTGATGAGGATAGGGCTCAAGTATTGTTGGGATGAATTTGTATTCAGGAAGCCATTTGACTGCATCAAATGGTGACGAGCACAGGCGATGAATTTTATTTTCTCGTTAAACCGTGAACCAATTGAAAAAAGTGAACAAAAGACGGACTTTTCCTTCAGAAAACGGAAACAGCATATGTTTTCATACACAATAAATCGTGCATAATAAACTCATCCTAGAAAGACTCGACGTTCATAGTGTAGGCTATTTCAATTCGTAATTTAACGAAGATTATAGTTAGTGTGAGATGGCAGGAAAAAAAGTGCTTTCACCCACAAATTCTTGAGTTGGTGAAGAATGAATTGCACGAGTATTTTCATGTACATGAAAATACTCGTGCAATTCATTCTTCACCAACTCAAGAATTTACGCAATCAGCATTAATAGTATTTTCGGAAATAGAATTGCAACTGCATCCATATTCATTTATTTCTTTGAAAAAAAATTTACATATCTATACCACTATTAATCCAGATTCAAGAACGTATTTTTACTTTTAAAGATATTTTATTGATAGCGTTTAGAAAAAATATTTAAGAATTATTTTTATTATTATAATAATTATTATTATTATAATTATTATTATAACTATTATTATAATAATTATTATAACTATTATTATAATTGTTATTATAATTATTATTATAACTATTATTATAATTATTATTATAATTATTATTATAACTATTATTATAATTATTATTATAATTATTATTATAATTATTATTATAATTATTATTATAATTATTATTATAATTATTATTATAATTATTATTATAATTATTATTATAATTATTATTATAATTATTATTATAATTATTATTATAATTATTATTATAATTATTATAATTATTATTATTATTATTATTATTATTATTATTATTATTATTATTATTATTATTATTATATTTATTATTATTTTTATTTTTATTATTACCATTATTATTATTACTATTACTGTTATTATTACTGTTATTATTACTGTTACTTTTGTCATTGTTATTATTAGTAGTACTATTATTATTA
>QPEY01000015.1:681671-704844 GCA_014706445.1 Hydra viridissima
AAAATATTGTAAATTTTTCATTTGCATTAACATACCATATGTCATATAACTATTTAAAATAATTACTTCTAAACAAAATCAAATGTGGCAAGTGAAACTTTGTGTTAAAACTTAAACAGATTTATATCTCAGGAATAGATGGAAAATAATGCAATTACTGTCTTCTTATTAACAACTTATTTCATGAGATCTGCCATTTGTAGTGAAATCACATTTTGACAAGGCGCATAATTTCATGCAATAAAAACTTTGAACGCCCGGAGAATGCAGATAGTTCAAAAATAAAGCTGGCGGAAAATGCAGATAGTCCAATTTTGTTTTACGCGGAGATTGCAGAATGCCAATTTTGTTTTTGGCGGAGATTGCAGATAGTCCGATTTTGCGCGGAGCCATCGATATCACACGCGCGGTGCTTAAGTTTAATTGGATTTCGAATAAAAACATTTTCATCGTGGCGGCTTTCAATTCAGATGCCAGTCTCCTGTAAGTCTCTGCGTCACAATCATTTTAATCATACTTGGATTTTAAAAATGATATGTGGAGTTAAATGCTAGATTAACAACAAATGCTTTTCTAGCACAAAAGCTAAAAAGAATTTTATTAAGTTGTATATAGTTTTTTTGTCATTCGTATTCAATTCATTTATAATTTAAAATATCAATTCGATTACCATTTGAAAGTTAATAAGAGTTCCATTTTGGCCATGGATGCCCATTTTTTAAGAGCCCTCAAACATTTATAGAGAATGTTTACTTTTGGTATACGGTGGCCAGTTGAGCTATGAAACCCTTTTACAGCTTACTGGTGATGGTCGAGACCAATGATCTCTTCAGAGTTTTGAAGAAGAGTGCTGAGGACTATAACTTCAGCGAGTACCCGAAGGATAAGCCATGATTTGATGAGTAGAACAAAAAGGCTGTAGGCAAGTTCAAAGACGAGTGCAAAGGCAAACTGATCCATTAATTAGTCGTGCTGAGTACTCAAGAGTTCTCGGTGCATCGGACGCAAAACTCACCAGCAACATAAAGAAAAGTTTTTCTACTTTCACTTTTAATATCGCATTTATTAAATAGAACAACCTCTAAGAAGAATCTAAGCGTAACAATAGTTAACTTAAGGTGGTATCCAGCCATTATTTTGGTGAAAAGTTTGAAAAAATGTTACTAAGACAACGGAATTTTCTAGATATCAATTGTAAAAGTATTTTTCCAAAAAAATCTCAGAATATTAAGAATATTCTTCTTAAACACCTTAAGGTATATTTTAGTCACATAAAAATGACAATAGAAACCTTTGCATCCTTTAACTTAGTCCCTAAAAACCCCCATTGCTATTTTTGAGCGGTGTATTACTGTTTTTTATTCTTTTTAAAATCAGATAAAAAGCGCTTTTAATTTTTGCATCTTACCTATTACAGTTCAAGGTTGAAAAGGAGATTATGGCAAACAAATAAAGAATGATAAGACCAAGGAAAAGAAAGTTTAATTGCAATCAGCATAATAATTCCAATAACACCAACAAGCAATTTGATACAAACACAGGAACTTGTTCTACAAGTCGTAAAAAGCTGAAAAACAATCTTGAAAAGACATTATTTGAAAATAATGAATTTATATTTTTCATACATTTTAAACAAACGAAAAGTTGTTTTGAAAAGTAGTCTACTTGTAATATATGAGGTACAAAGCTTTTCATGTTGCATGATTATTCAAAAAAGACGTTAGGGGTTTTCTTTGATTTTTCAAATTTCTTGCAGTGGTTTTGCATTAAAAGATATATTTTTTTCTTCTCTTGTTATCAAAAACAATAAACACCAGTGAAATTATCATACGCAGTGTTATAACATTCAGTGAGATTTGCAGAGGGAGATATGCAAAATTAACTTTTACCTCTATAACGAACATCTCTATCAAAACCTATTTTTGACTGAATTAATAGCAAACTTTATGATGCTTATAAATCAGTTGCTGAGCAAAGTATGAAAAATGCTGCTTCGAAAGTTCGGAGAATACTGAAACCTGGCACAAATATAAATGATGTTATTGATTGTGATGCTTCTATCAATGGTACATGGCAGCGGAGAGGATATTCTTCTTTGAAAGATGTAGTGGTGGCAACGTCTTACGACAACAACAAGGTATTGGATACTGTTATATTATCTATGTTTTTTAAAGGTTTCAAATTTGGGAAGAAAAGAAGGGACACTTAAATATGAGCAGTGGAAAGTTTATCATTCCTGCCAAGTAAATCACACTAAATGAGCTTGTACCATGGAGTCAGCTGGTGCAACAGAAATATTTTGCTCTTCAGTAAATAAATGTAACAATCGCTATTCTAAATATCTTGGATACGGAGACACTACCTCATTTAGCACAGTTATTGCACAAAAACCTTATGGTGATGACCTTGTTCCAATATAACTAGAATATATTGGGCACAACCAGAAGCAAACAGGGAATCGACTTCGTCTTAAAAGAAAAGAATTACATCGGATAAAACTATATAACGGAAAAGCTATATCTGGTAAAGTTCGGCTAACGGAGAATGTGATCAACATCTTGCAAAATTATGTTGGAATAGCTATTCGGCAAAATTCAAATGGTCTTTTGGAAATGAGAAACTCCGTAATAGCTTCATTTCATCATTGCACTATTTTTACTTCTGAAGAATATCGTCATACACTTTGCACCAAGGGTGAAAAAAGCTGGTGTAAATGGCAAACTTATATAGCAACTTTTCAAGTTACATACAAGAAAAAGGCAAATTTACCACTTGCCATTATGGAAAAGATTTAGCAAGTATTTCAAGATATAGCAAATACTGATATGCTTACAGAATTATTTCACGGCATGACTCAAAATGGAAATGAAGCGTTTAATCAATTAATTTGGAACCGATCCCCTAAAAATTTATTCACATCTAAAGCTGTTGGTGAAATGGCTGTTTACTCTGCAACCATTAATTAGAATGATGGCTTTGCTAAGTTATCTTTTGTATTTGATGCTCTTAATATTAAATCTGGTAGTTACATTGAAATTGATGCAAGTAAAAAAAACTCCATACGGTTAAAAAATACGAACAAAAAAATGTCAGATGAAACAAAAAAAAGAGAAAAAAAATTAAGATCTGTTAGAAAAAACTGTTTTGGAAAAAAATTTGATAAAGAAACTGCAAATAATTATTCTTTTGGTGGATTTTAATTATTTATCTGATTGTAATATTAAAATTGATTTTTCTCAATTTTTGTTTTTTTTTTTATGAAAAGCCGTAGGAGAACAATGATATCTCAATAAAAAAAAAATCATTTTAGCTTCAAATATTCAGGATATGTTCATTATTAATGTTCTGAGTGCCTGAATCTAAAAACAAATAAAAAAGAATTAAACTTATCCTGCAAATACCATATTAAATGAGTGTTTTATTGCTAAAAATAGTTCTTTACACGATTGAGTCTGCCATTTTTGATCATTTAAGTTTTTTCAAAAAATATTTGGTTCAGGCACAAGATTACTAACATTTTGCGAAATTTCAACCATTAACATTGATGTAATCTGAAGATACTTATGTTCTTGGAGCGTTAACTTTCTTAACATTTTTTGCTTAGTCAGCAATTTTTTTTTCCAAATCAAAATATTTTTTCCAATACGTTTTAGATTTTCATCTATTATGCTAGTAATTCATAAAAGGTATTTATTATGTGTAAAATATAAGAAAATAGAAATAATGGCCGGATACCATCTTAATTTCACTGGCTCGATGCTTGAGTTTAATTAGATTTCGAACAAAAACGTTTTTATCGTGGCGCCTATTGATTCAGGTGCCAGTCTGTTGTAAGTCTCTGCATCACAATCATTTTAATTATAATCGGACTTTGAAAATGAATTGTGAAGTTAGATGCTGGAATTCTAACACACTCTTCTAATAAAAATGAAAATAGATAATTATTTTTAAGGCCACTTTACTCATAAATTCGTCGGGCTGAGCACCCAAGAGTAATCGGTGCTAGGCGAAGGAGTAAATATCAAAAAAGCTGAGCGACTTTGTGGAACAGTGGTTGCCAAACACCTTCAACACGAGTCCAATAAACAGCGACTCAATCGTCGAAAAAAGAGAAGACACGCGAAAACCTCAATTCGGTGTCGTGGGCACCAAAATGGTGCATATGAGCAGACAATGACTTTTTTGAGTCTGCTCGACACAATAAAATAGATAAAGTTGTATGGTGTCAGACATATGGTCACTATGCGTGCGTAGCATGAGCACGAGCTAATGCGGTTCCGATCTAGTTGTAGCTCAGTCCTATCTGGTACGATTGATAGCTCTTCCAAAATTAAGCGTCTTGATGGTCAATCAGTAAGACTATAAAGGACACTCTGACTCTCTTTTCTCATTACCGAATTAAAAGTCATAAAAATGATAAAGTCGTTAGCGCAAGTCATCAGTTTTTTACGTGCAGTCATAAAAAAGATAGGGTCGTTAGCGCAAAGACGTCCCTCTTCCAGCTCGCCCGTCTTAAACAGAAAACACACGGCAGAGCCAGAATTATGTATAGTACGCTCAAGACCTACAGTCGCTAAGTTGCTTTTTGTAGCGAGTCGCTACGTCGATAACCGCTAGAGCATAATTATGCGTGCGCTGGCCTACTCTGTCATGAAATAGGTGTAGTAAACCCAGTTTGAGAACTGCGTTAGATTTACCTTAATTTGGAATTGGACTATTTATAAGTTTTGGGCAGGAAAGCTTTTTCGCTAACATGCCTGTTTCTATAGCCATTCACCAGCGAGAGGTGGTGCGCTCTCAATTATTGATCAAGCTTACTTAGTCTGACAGGGTGCTCAGGCAAGAGTAAATTCCACATATCCCAGAGTCAGGATAACTCGATTCATTCACAGCACAAGCCATACTGTGACAAGTTTTCAGAAAGCTAACAAAGTCATACATTTAGAGACACTTAAGCATTTTCAAACAGTATAAGTTTTGTTTAAAAAGATGCAGCTCTTAAGCTGCCTTATATGCTTCTTCCCAGAATAGATTAAGCTTAGCAGTTTCCCAAGTTAAAAAATATTGTTCCAATAAACCTATTATAATTGCTGATTTTACAACCGCAACTTTTTTAAACAACTTTGACAAAGTAAAATTATAATTTGAATATTGTTTCACACATGACAAGAATATCAGATAATTCAATTTAGAAACTAATTCCTTGGGTTTGAATTTGATTAAACAACAATTTTTGTTAAAGAAAAGCATAATAATAACGGGGATGTTTCAGACTAGTATTTGGGAAGGCTTTGTAACAATAAATCCGGATGATAACGAAGAGAATGATTGTTTTATCATATCTCAAACCAATACTTTGCTACAATTTAAACGGTATTAGTGATCAAACTAAAACATATTTAATTCATTAACTATCAACTGCGCTTCATAAACAACAGTTTTAGCTTAGCGCACAGTTGTTAAAACACTATTTGTAAAAAGAATACAGGGTGCATCAATACACAGTCTCAACACGTACTGCATTCAACAACTAGTGAAGTCGTGAAGACTCCCTTTAAAAAGTCTTCAAAAAAACCTTTTCATCTCAAATAGCAACAGTTAGTCGAAATGGCAAGTTTAGACGAACGCTCAGAATTGTCAGATTATTTGGGTATGAAACGTTATACCATGATGAGTAAGAAGCTTAGTGGCGAGAACCTAAATTTTCTGCCTTCATTCAAAGACAAAGTTAACGCTAGAAGACTTGCCTGGAGGAATATAAGCGAAATAGAAAGAAAGCAGCAAGAAAGTAGAGTTTCAAAAAAAACAGAAAGGCAATTGAAAATGAAACTAAAGTAAGTCAAACTTTTTAAAACAGCGATTCAATTAAAACTTGTTTGTCGTATAAATTATTTGAATGAATTTCATTTGAAAACCAAAGACGAAAAAGGACTTTTTAGACCTGTGCTTATCAAAAATATATTTTCTCCATTATTTTGAATTACTTTTGGACAAAAAAAACATTCTTTTTGTTGTAATTAACATTTTTAATGACCGGTTCATTTTATACTCTAACTTTTAGGATTCGATACGAATTAATTTTTTTTTTTTAGTATCTTCCGCAATTCAAATCCCTTAAATTCGATGAATACTTTTCTTAGTCCAATAAAAACTGTTAAAAGTAACATTATGCAAAATGCGTGGTGGACGTGTTCTTGAGACTAATTCTTTAATATTTTTAGCACTATCTCCTTTATATTTGTAATGAAATGTTTTGATTAGTGACTATTATTAATAATGCCTAGTTTTACTTCCTGTTAAATTTTTTTTCATATGTGTTAAATCAAAAGATTATATTTCGTTGCCGTAGGAAAAACAAACGTACCACAGTTTCAGTACTGTGATATCAAAGTTACAGCAATAGATTAATTGCTGCTTATTGCAATTTAATGTTTCTAGATCAAGTGTTCAATTCATAATTTTTTTAAATCATAAGTTATGGTTTTGCTTCAAAATAATTTTTAAAGTACCTGGTCAGACTTTAATACCAAAGTTTTTTTTCCTGTGTAACTTTTTTTCTTTTTTTTTAGCAAATATGCCGCAAGGTAGTGGATTTGTTGGACAAATATTTTTTAGGTAAAGGTGGAAATAGTGAGCAAACTATTGAAGGCAAGGTATTTTTTCAGAAAATGAAAGGCGACTGTTACAGATATTTAACAGAGATATGTGCAGTTGCAGAGAGAGATCGGCTAGCTTGGAAATCTATGGAGGCTTACGATGAAGCAACTAAGACTGCAGAAAAGTTACCTGAAACGGATCCAACAAGATTGGGTTTGGCCCTCAATTTCTCTGTCTTTTACTATGAAATAATGAATGATGTCGAAAGAGCTTGTGCTTTAGCCAATAAAGCGTTTGATGATGCAATTATTGAGCTCGATAGTCTTAAAGAAGAATCATACAAAGACAGCACTTTAATTATGCAAATGTTGAGAGAAAGTGTAACGCTATGGACATCAGAATGCGCGTAAGGTGATCGAAATGAATAGCAAACAACTTAATACCTAAAAATTAGCAAGTTCTCAACCAGGCAAGTTAAAAGTCCCTTTTATGAGCAATCTTACTAGCTCATTTTCTTTCTTTTACACCTAGATATACTGTAATTCAAATATCCATTTAATCAATGAACAATAAAGATGTTGGGAACAAGTTCAGTTATTTTAAGTTTAAGCAATACAGATGGACCTTTCTTTTTACTGTTTAATACTTTCTCTTTTTTTTTTATTTTGCAATTGCGTATCATCACGTACTTTTTTATACGGTTTGCTGCATTTTAAGAGAATTTTTAGTGTCCGGAAGGAGCTGGAACAGCAATTTAAAATAAGCGTTTTAGAATATGTTTTCACCTAATCTTACCAGTAAGTTTGCTGATATAGGCTGAATTTTGAAGTAGAGATTCGAAAGAAAACTGGAATTTAGTTTATTATTCAATTTTTAAGTTTTTATATTGGAATGCTCGTGATGCTCGTAAACTTTGTGTTTTGATTACTCAATAAACTTAACATTAGAGTGGTTCTTTCTGTATACAGCTTTTAAAGGCCGTTATTGTAATTGTTATTAAGTTGGAAAAGTCTAGTGTTCTTGATTTCAACATTTTATCCCATAAGTAAACACTAATGTCCAAACGATGCTGTGTTTAATCTTGTGGTGTTTAAAATCTAAGTACTAGTTTCCTTTTTTTACAGAACTAACGGATGTACTGTTGCGGGTCCATATGTTTCAGTGTTTCTCCTTGTCGCGTTCGTATTTATAATTAAATATCTAGGTTTTTGGCTGTATGCTATTTATTGCAAAAACTAAAGGTTTTTTTTTTCCCCAAAATTAACATCCGGCTGGATCCATTGGAAGAAGCCTGATGATAAATTAACGAAGAAGACTTTTAAAAAATGTGTTTTAAAACACATTCTGTTCACAATCCAAAATTTCCTTGATGTATAATCACCTTCAAAGTGGATTCCATAATCTGCGCCACAGCATCCTAGCTGACTGTCATTCAAGCTGAATCTATGCATGATTCTTTTTCAGACCTGAACTTAATGGTTGAAATTCTTCAAAGAACTGCCCACTAAGAAAAACAAAGTTAGTAATCGTAAAACTTCGCATTTATCCCCTGTTTCCCGGATTGAATGGAGCTCAAGTTTTTAAAGCGTGGTTAAACAAACTGCAGGCCAGCTCTTACTTATTTTGGAAATCTTGTCCACAAGAATTTCCTAGTAGGGTACTAATCCTGTCCAGTGTCTGCTGATTGTTTTATAGAGTTAGCTTAAATCTGTTCGTCAGCACTTTAGTTATTTTTTTTCCTTATCATCTATTAGTCAGTGTTTCGTTATCATCTAATAGTCAGTGTAATAGACAGGTCAAATACGTTTCTCTCGGTTTGGCATATCTGCAAAGGTAGACTCTGAATGGCATATCTGCAAAGTCTATTGAAAGTGGAGTAATTGTAAAACTCAAAGGATAAGCCGATTTTTAATTGTTTTAGAACACATTTTGTTCCATTTTCTGTAAGATTCTCGTCGCATGTTGTTATTAGTATATGTACTTGTTACTTCTTATCTTCTTCTCTAAGGATTTAGTTTTACCCTCTTTCGCCAAATTTTTCGGCTTTACACAAGATTGCGAAAACTCTTCTTTTTATTTTGTTATTACTTTTTATTTTATTAGCTTTATTATTGTGCAAATTGCTGTTCTTTGTTAGTCTAGTGAATAAATTAGCTTTGCGTTCCGTGCTCTTAAATTTTTCCAATCTATTTGAGTTCTTAATCTCTCTGCTCTGATTTTTTCTAGTTGCTTTATTTCCTTTTTCTAAAAAGCTCGTTTTTTTATTCCTATCATTACGAAAGGTCATGCATTTATTTTTCTTTTGTATTTAAGATCAACCAGACGTATTCTGTGTCTTGTGGTGTTTTATTACTGATTATCCGCAGACCTTTCCCTTACTTTAACTTATTAAACTTAAGTATGATTCTAGACGCATAATAGTGATTTCTCATCATGGGGTTGGTATGAAAGTTATTATTTGGTGTCCTTTGCTTTTTTTATTAGTATAAATCAAGTCTATCCTCATTTATTGATGCATGGTACCATTTTGGGTCGTTGGGGGTTGACTTTTAAAAACATCTTCAACGTTGGGTAGTTCTTTCGGCAAGTTGAGGACGCTTTTTGTGTGGTCTATGCGCATCCCAGGAGTTTGATAATTTTCAGCCGCGTTTTGTCTCCTTTAATATGTACTATTTCGTCTGTAAGAGAGTTTCTTGGTTATTTCTTCCTCGCCAGTTAATTAAAGGCCGCTTGTTAGTTTTTCAGCCTGTTAATTGCGGAGATATGCATGACACTTCTTTACAGCAATCACTATCGCTAGCGCTTCTCCCTCAGTGACAGTTGCCTTCTGTTCTCGTGTTGAAAATTGTCTTCCATCATAAAAAATAGGGTGCTCTACTCCATGTAATCGTTGGCTGAGTGTAAACCCTTAACATGTGGCACTAGCATCTGTCGTTAAAATAAACCTCTGTGTGAAATCGGGATATGCAAGGAAAGGTTTCTTGACAAGCTTCCGCTTTAGCACATGAAACGCTTCTTAACAACGATGGTCCCAGTTAAACGTGAAACCTATTCTTGTTAGGCTATACAGAGGAGAGGCTATCATGCTAAAATCGCGAACAAATCTTCTGTAATAGCATACTAAGCCTAAGAAGTATCGTGTCTCTTTGGCATTTGATGGTCTTGGGTACTCTTGTACTGCTGATAGTTTATTGTTATTAGGTTGTATGCCATCTCTATTTACTATGTGGGTTAAGAATGCAGTTGATTCTTTTGCAAAATTGCATATACTAGCTTTTAACTTTAGGTTTGCTTCTCGCAATTTCTGAAAAGTCATTTGGATATGTTCAAGGTGCTTTACAAAACTAGGAGAAAATATGATGTCGTCGATGTTAATAAGACAAAATTTCCAGAGTTCTTTTAGAAGAGCTGTTCCATTAGTAGTTGGAAGGTACTCGGAGCATTTCATAAATCAAGCGGCATGACATTACATTCATATTGTCCTTGATGTGAAATGAAAGCCGTTTTTTCTTTAGAAACTCTTTCGCTCCGTTTCGATTTGCCAGTATCCGCTCATTTAATCTAAAGTAGTGAAGTATTGTGCGCCATAAAAAAGCTGTCTAGTACGTCATCAAACCTTGGATGGGGATATGAATCCTTTGTTGTAACGGAGTAAATGTCTCTAAAGTGAATACAAAGTCTAACTTCTCCGCTTAGATTTGGTACTAAAAAGACAGCGGCTGCCCACGGGCTGACGGATTTTTCTATGACATTAGAACCAATCATTTGGTCCTTTTGTTTTTTCGATATGTTGCCGCTGTTTTGGGGATACTCTGTAAGCTCATTTCGAATTGGTGCAGATTTCCATTATTAAAAGCATGTTTTGTTAAGTGAGTACATCCTACTTGGTTTGGGGAATTTGGGAATGTATCACAGCGCCTTTTAATTAGTTTTGCAACAAGCCTGTGTTGTTCATCTTTTAGATTTAAGTGAGTTGACCTTTGTAATTCTTCGGGATAATTGTCTTGTAAGATAATACAGTTAAAATGGTGTGGGTTCTTCTCTTCCCTTTCATGTTCATCTAAGTATGCGCTGTTAATATTTCCAAAAGCTGTGTCTGTTCCTAAATCAAATGATTCATTGGTTGGATTTGAAACCATCGTAGTCAAAACTTTGTTATCTCCTGATTAGAGTGTGGGTTGTATCACTATGTATTCTTTTAATAGTAGCTCTTTGTTTGGCTAAAAGTAGAGTTCATTCTTCGTTGGGAAGTCATGTAGAACGTTAAGGATTATTGTTGAGAGGGTTTATAATATTTTCCGCTTGGTTGTAACAGCTTCGTTATATTCGTCTGTTTTTCATTATTACTGAGTAGATAATTATGAAAGAACAGACGAATGAGGATTAACTTTTTGAGGATAAAGTTTGGCATTATCAACGGGTTAGGTAATTAGAGTAATTTTTGGACGAAAAAAGAAGAATTAGAACGAATCAAACCTCTTTATAAATTCATTATAAATATTTTCATAAAGCTCTGATTACAAAGAAACTCTTTTGGCAAATCAAACTGAAGTAAAGAGCATAATTCAAGTAAGACTTTGAAAGAGCCATTTTCTAAAATTTAGTTGCACAATCTTCATTTTTTACTCCTAGTTTTCTTCATGCAAGTTTTCATTAATATTAATGCTCTGTTTATAATCCATAAGTTTTGTTTTTGTTGATTTTACGTTCATTTACTTGATAAAAAACTTCGAAAGAAGGTGTGCAATTGAGAAAGTTCTGATATTTGGACTATCAAGCTGTTTGATTTTCTAACTTTATCTTCAAACTGCATCGCTTTTTTTAGCTTATGTATAAAAAGCTTTCTTGGGTTCGTAAGCTGCGTAAGTAACCGGCATTTTCAGTTAGCACCCAGCTTTAAAACTCACTTTCCCTTAACTTGAATGATAAACTGAATTAAGAGGCTGAAAAACTAACAAGCGGCCTTTAATTAACTGGCGAGGAAGAAATAACCAAGAAACTCTCTTACAGACGAAATAGTACATATTAAAGGAGACAAAACGCGGCTGAAAATTATCAAACTCCTGGGATGCGCATAGACCACACAAAAAGCGTCCTCAACTTGCCGAAAGAACTACCCAACGTTGAAGATGTTTTTAAAAGTCAACCCCCAACGACCCAAAATGGTACCATGCATCAATAAATGAGGATAGACTTGATTTATACTAATAAAAAAAGCAAAGGACACCAAATAATAACTTTCATACCAACCCCATGATGAGAAATCACTATTATGCGTCTAGAATCATACTTAAGTTTAATAAGTTAAAGTAAGGGAAAGGTCTGCGGATAATCAGTAATAAAACACCACAAGACACAGAATACGTCTGGTTGATCTTAAATACAAAAGAAAAATAAATGCATGACCTTTCGTAATGATAGGAATAAAAAAACGAGCTTTTTAGAAAAAGGAAATAAAGCAACTAGAAAAAATCAGAGCAGAGAGATTAAGAACTCAAATAGATTGGAAAAATTTAAGAGCACGGAACGCAAAGCTAATTTATTCACTAGACTAACAAAGAACAGCAATTTGCACAATAATAAAGCTAATAAAATAAAAAGTAATAACAAAATAAAAAGAAGAGTTTTCGCAATCTTGTGTAAAGCCGAAAAATTTGGCGAAAGAGGGTAAAACTAAATCCTTAGAGAAGAAGATAAGAAGTAACAAGTACATATACTAATAACAACATGCGACGAGAATCTTACAGAAAATGGAACAAAATGTGTTCTAAAACAATTAAAAATCGGCTTATCCTTTGAGTTTTACAATTACTCCACTTTCAATAGACTTTGCAGATATGCCATTCAGAGTCTACCTTTGCAGATATGCCAAACCGAGAGAAACGTATTTGACCTGTCTATTACACTGACTATTAGATGATAACGAAACACTGACTAATAGATGATAAGGAAAAAAAATAACTAAAGTGCTGACGAACAGATTTAAGCTAACTCTATAAAACAATCAGCAGACACTGGACAGGATTAGTACCCTACTAGGAAATTCTTGTGGACAAGATTTCCAAAATAAGTAAGAGCTGGCCTGCAGTTTGTTTAACCACGCTTTAAAAACTTGAGCTCCATTCAATCCGGGAAACAGGGGATAAATGCGAAGTTTTACGATTACTAACTTTGTTTTTCTTAGTGGGCAGTTCTTTGAAGAATTTCAACCATTAAGTTCAGGTCTGAAAAAGAATCATGCATAGATTCAGCTTGAATGACAGTCAGCTAGGATGCTGTGGCGCAGATTATGGAATCCACTTTGAAGGTGATTATACATCAAGGAAATTTTGGATTGTGAACAGAATGTGTTTTAAAACACATTTTTTAAAAGTCTTCTTCGTTAATTTATCATCAGGCTTCTTCCAATGGATCCAGCCGGATGTTAATTTTGGGGAAAAAAAAAACCTTTAGTTTTTGCAATAAATAGCATACAGCCAAAAACCTAGATATTTAATTATAAATACGAACGCGACAAGGAGAAACACTGAAACATATGGACCCGCAACAGTACATCCGTTAGTTCTGTAAAAAAAGGAAACTAGTACTTAGATTTTAAACACCACAAGATTAAACACAGCATCGTTTGGACATTAGTGTTTACTTATGGGATAAAATGTTGAAATCAAGAACACTAGACTTTTCCAACTTAATAACAATTACAATAACGGCCTTTAAAAGCTGTATACAGAAAGAACCACTCCAATGTTAAGTTTATTGAGTAATCAAAACACAAAGTTTACGAGCATCACGAGCATTCCAATATAAAAACTTAAAAATTGAATAATAAACTAAATTCCAGTTTTCTTTCGAATCTCTACTTCAAAATTCAGCCTATATCAGCAAACTTACTGGTAAGATTAGGTGAAAACATATTCTAAAACGCTTATTTTAAATTGCTGTTCCAGCTCCTTCCGGACACTAAAAATTCTCTTAAAATGCAGCAAACCGTATAAAAAAGTACGTGATGATACGCAATTGCAAAATAAAAAAAAAAGAGAAAGTATTAAACAGTAAAAAGAAAGGTCCATCTGTATTGCTTAAACTTAAAATAACTGAACTTGTTCCCAACATCTTTATTGTTCATTGATTAAATGGATATTTGAATTACAGTATATCTAGGTGTAAAAGAAAGAAAATGAGCTAGTAAGATTGCTCATAAAAGGGACTTTTAACTTGCCTGGTTGAGAACTTGCTAATTTTTAGGTATTAAGTTGTTTGCTATTCATTTCGATCACCTTACGCGCATTCTGATGTCCATAGCGTTACACTTTCTCTCAACATTTGCATAATTAAAGTGCTGTCTTTGTATGATTCTTCTTTAAGACTATCGAGCTCAATAATTGCATCATCAAACGCTTTATTGGCTAAAGCACAAGCTCTTTCGACATCATTCATTATTTCATAGTAAAAGACAGAGAAATTGAGGGCCAAACCCAATCTTGTTGGATCCGTTTCAGGTAACTTTTCTGCAGTCTTAGTTGCTTCATCGTAAGCCTCCATAGATTTCCAAGCTAGCCGATCTCTCTCTGCAACTGCACATATCTCTGTTAAATATCTGTAACAGTCGCCTTTCATTTTCTGAAAAAATACCTTGCCTTCAATAGTTTGCTCACTATTTCCACCTTTACCTAAAAAATATTTGTCCAACAAATCCACTACCTTGCGGCATATTTGCTAAAAAAAAAGAAAAAAAGTTACACAGGAAAAAAAACTTTGGTATTAAAGTCTGACCAGGTACTTTAAAAATTATTTTGAAGCAAAACCATAACTTATGATTTAAAAAAATTATGAATTGAACACTTGATCTAGAAACATTAAATTGCAATAAGCAGCAATTAATCTATTGCTGTAACTTTGATATCACAGTACTGAAACTGTGGTACGTTTGTTTTTCCTACGGCAACGAAATATAATCTTTTGATTTAACACATATGAAAAAAAATTTAACAGGAAGTAAAACTAGGCATTATTAATAATAGTCACTAATCAAAACATTTCATTACAAATATAAAGGAGATAGTGCTAAAAATATTAAAGAATTAGTCTCAAGAACACGTCCACCACGCATTTTGCATAATGTTACTTTTAACAGTTTTTATTGGACTAAGAAAAGTATTCATCGAATTTAAGGGATTTGAATTGCGGAAGATACTAAAAAAAAAAAATTAATTCGTATCGAATCCTAAAAGTTAGAGTATAAAATGAACCGGTCATTAAAAATGTTAATTACAACAAAAAGAATGTTTTTTTTGTCCAAAAGTAATTCAAAATAATGGAGAAAATATATTTTTGATAAGCACAGGTCTAAAAAGTCCTTTTTCGTCTTTGGTTTTCAAATGAAATTCATTCAAATAATTTATACGACAAACAAGTTTTAATTGAATCGCTGTTTTAAAAAGTTTGACTTACTTTAGTTTCATTTTCAATTGCCTTTCTGTTTTTTTTGAAACTCTACTTTCTTGCTGCTTTCTTTCTATTTCGCTTATATTCCTCCAGGCAAGTCTTCTAGCGTTAACTTTGTCTTTGAATGAAGGCAGAAAATTTAGGTTCTCGCCACTAAGCTTCTTACTCATCATGGTATAACGTTTCATACCCAAATAATCTGACAATTCTGAGCGTTCGTCTAAACTTGCCATTTCGACTAACTGTTGCTATTTGAGATGAAAAGGTTTTTTTGAAGACTTTTTAAAGGGAGTCTTCACGACTTCACTAGTTGTTGAATGCAGTACGTGTTGAGACTGTGTATTGATGCACCCTGTATTCTTTTTACAAATAGTGTTTTAACAACTGTGCGCTAAGCTAAAACTGTTGTTTATGAAGCGCAGTTGATAGTTAATGAATTAAATATGTTTTAGTTTGATCACTAATACCGTTTAAATTGTAGCAAAGTATTGGTTTGAGATATGATAAAACAATCATTCTCTTCGTTATCATCCGGATTTATTGTTACAAAGCCTTCCCAAATACTAGTCTGAAACATCCCCGTTATTATTATGCTTTTCTTTAACAAAAATTGTTGTTTAATCAAATTCAAACCCAAGGAATTAGTTTCTAAATTGAATTATCTGATATTCTTGTCATGTGTGAAACAATATTCAAATTATAATTTTACTTTGTCAAAGTTGTTTAAAAAAGTTGCGGTTGTAAAATCAGCAATTATAATAGGTTTATTGGAACAATATTTTTTAACTTGGGAAACTGCTAAGCTTAATCTATTCTGGGAAGAAGCATATAAGGCAGCTTAAGAGCTGCATCTTTTTAAACAAAACTTATACTGTTTGAAAATGCTTAAGTGTCTCTAAATGTATGACTTTGTTAGCTTTCTGAAAACTTGTCACAGTATGGCTTGTGCTGTGAATGAATCGAGTTATCCTGACTCTGGGATATGTGGAATTTACTCTTGCCTGAGCACCCTGTCAGACTAAGTAAGCTTGATCAATAATTGAGAGCGCACCACCTCTCGCTGGTGAATGGCTATAGAAACAGGCATGTTAGCGAAAAAGCTTTCCTGCCCAAAACTTATAAATAGTCCAATTCCAAATTAAGGTAAATCTAACGCAGTTCTCAAACTGGGTTTACTACACCTATTTCATGACAGAGTAGGCCAGCGCACGCATAATTATGCTCTAGCGGTTATCGACGTAGCGACTCGCTACAAAAAGCAACTTAGCGACTGTAGGTCTTGAGCGTACTATACATAATTCTGGCTCTGCCGTGTGTTTTCTGTTTAAGACGGGCGAGCTGGAAGAGGGACGTCTTTGCGCTAACGACCCTATCTTTTTTATGACTGCACGTAAAAAACTGATGACTTGCGCTAACGACTTTATCATTTTTATGACTTTTAATTCGGTAATGAGAAAAGAGAGTCAGAGTGTCCTTTATAGTCTTACTGATTGACCATCAAGACGCTTAATTTTGGAAGAGCTATCAATCGTACCAGATAGGACTGAGCTACAACTAGATCGGAACCGCATTAGCTCGTGCTCATGCTACGCACGCATAGTGACCATATGTCTGACACCATACAACTTTATCTATTTTATTGTGTCGAGCAGACTCAAGAAAGTCATTGTCTGCTCATATGCACCATTTTGGTGACAACGACACCAAATTTAGGCTTTCTCGTGTCTTATCTCTTTTCGACGATTGAGTCGCTGTTTATAGTACTCGTGTCGAAGGTGTTTTAGCGACCACAATTCCACAAAGTCTTTCAGCTTTTTAACATTTACTCCGTCGCCTAGCACCGAGTACTCTTGGGTGCTCAGTACGACGAACTTATGTGTGAAGTGGCCTTAAAACTTAATATCTTTTTACGTTTTGTATTAGAGAAGTGAGTTAGAATTCTAGCATCTAACTTCATAATTCATTTTGAAATTCCAGTTATGATTAAAATGATTGCGATGCAGAGACAACAGACTGGCATCAGAATCAAAAGGCGCGACGATCAAAACGTTTTTGTTCGAAATCCAATTAAATTTAGACATTGAGCCGGTGAAATTAAAGTGGTATCCAGCCGTTATTTCTATTTTCTTATATTTTATACATAATAAATGCCTTTGATGAATTATCAGGCAACCAAAAAAGTTCGTGCGGTTTTGCAGATCCATAAATAAATACACATAAAAACAGTTTTAATAAAGTTTATTCTGAAAAATAGTCTCCTTCGTCAAGAATGACTTTCTTCCATAATGAAACAAGCTGGTATATTCCATTTTTATAAAAGTCTTGAGTTTGGTTGCTAAAAAATTGAATTAACTCATTTTCGAGATCTTCTCTATTTCGAAATTGTCGATTCCTCATATCATTATCCACGGCCAAAAACAGGTGATAGTCGCTTGGCGCAAGGTCTGGTGAATACGGAGGGTGAGGTAATATCTCCCATTGTAAACGTGAAAGAGTTTCCGGCTTGATTTTTGCGGTGTGCGGTCTAGCATTGTCATGGTGGAAGACAATACCTTTTCTTTTCGCCAAAGCTGCTTGTTTTTGGTGAAGAGCAACCGAAACTCTGTCCAATTGGGCTGAGTATATCTCAGCAGTAGTGGTTTGTCAACTTGGTAGCAACTCATAGTGAACGAGATCTGCTGTAGTCCACTATACACACAATAAAACTTTTTGTTGGTGAATGCTTGGTTTAGGAGTCATCAATATTGAATCGTTACTGGCTAGCCAACGATATTTCTGTTTTTTGTTGCAGTACATAATCGATTTTTCGTCGCACGTCTTCATCCGGTCAAAAGAAGGGCACTAAGTTTTGGCGGGAATGCAATGAAGAACAAATGGTTAAGCGCTGAAGCTTGTTTGTTTCACTCAACTCATAAGGTACCCATTTGCTCAACTTTCAACGTTTTCCAAGTTGGTGCAAATATAAACGAACAGTTTCATCACTCACATTAAATCTTAAGGCAAGGTCCTGACAGGTTTGACTGGAGTCCTGCTCGATTGCCAGCTTGATATCCTCGTTATTTACGACGGGTGGTCTTCCAGATCTTGGTTCATCTTCAAGGTTTTCATTTCCAGAAGAAAATTTTTAAACCACTTTTGACCCGTCCGTTCTGCTATGGTACCTTCCCCAAAAGCAGCGCATATCTTACGACAAGCTTCTGCAGCTTTGGTTCCAAGTTTGAACTCATAAAGTAAACTGGCGCATCTGACACAGTCATACTCCACTTAAGACTTTTAGTTTTAAAACGCGCTAATAAAACTTATGTAAAACTTATGAAACACACTGATTCTCCTTAAAACAAGCTTTCTTTTTTATGCAAAATCATCCCCCCCACCACAACAAGTTTTCTTAATACATTTCTTAGAAATAGGCAATTAGGATAAACCGCACGAACTTTTTTGGATGCCTGATACTAGCATAAGAGAATAAAGCCTAAAACGTATTGTAAAAATATTATTTGGAAAAAAAATTGCTGACTCAGCAAAAAGCGGTAAAAAGAAAATTAGCATTCCAAGAACATAAATATCTTCAGATTACATCAATGTTAAAAGTTGAAAAGTTGCAAAATGCTAGTATACTAGTGTAGCTTGTGACTGAACAAAATATTTTTTGAAAAAAAAAATCGATCAAAAATGGCAGACTTAATTGTGTAAAAAACTATTTTTATCTATAAAACACTCATTTAATATGGTATTTGTCGGTTAAGTTTAATTTTTTTTTTTAGATTTAGGCACTCAAAGCATTAATAGTAAACATATCCTGAAAACTGGAAGCTAAAATAATGTTTATTTATTGAGATATCATTCGCCTTAAGTTATTTATTTTAGCATTTAGATTCTTCTTAGAGATTGCGCTATTTTAAAAATACGATATAAAAATTGATAGAAGAAAAACTTTTCTTTATGTTGCTGGTGAGTTTTGCGTCAGATGCACTGAGTACTCTTGGATGCTAAGCACGACGAAGTCATGGATGAGGTTGCCTTTGCCTCATCTTTGAACTTGCCTACAGCCTCTTTGTTCTTTTCATCAAAGCATGGCTTATCCTCCGGGTACTCGCTGAAGTTATTGTCCTCAGCACTCTCCCGCATGTCTATGAATGTTTGAAGGCTGTTAAAAAATGGGCGTCCAAGGCCAGAATGGAAGTCTTATCAACTTTCAAATAATAATCAAATTGATATTTGAAATGACAAACGAATTACAAAAAAGCTATATTTAATTACAATTTAATAAAAATCTTTTTTGTTTTGTGTTTTGAAGTACTTGCTTTTAATCTACCATTTAACTTCACATTTCATTTTTAAAATCCAATTATAATTAAAATGATTGGGATACAAAGATTTTCAAAAGACTGGCATCTAAACCGAAAGGCGCCAAGATCAAAACTTGTTTGCTCGATATCCATTTTAAATTCAAGCATCGCGCCTGTGATATTAAAACAATCCTTGTTACGATAATTCCGCTTAGTTTTGGTTTTGAAGGTTTTCCTTGTAATGTCTGTTTTAATTTAAAAATACGATAACTAAAGTAAATTAGAAGAACATTCGCTTCTATTGCCAGTGAGTTTGGCATCCAATTCTGCAATAGAACTTGTTTAAATGTTCAAGAACTAAATTATGAAAAAATGTTCAAAAACTCGATTATCGCAGCATAGTAACTTAGCAAGGAATACTTCTAAATGGAAGTTTTTTTGGATCAAAAATGATTTTTTTTTTTATGAGTGTCTCGTACGGTCAGCATTGCCTACATTTTTGACATGCAAAATGCCTAAAGAATGCAAATTTCAAAATGTGGCTGGGTCATAGTTGTTTCGTCTTTTTATTTAGAACAAACTTCATCGAACTCTAGACTAAAACTATTTACTTCTAAAGAGATAAGTAATATTCAAGCATATTTGTGCAAGCTTATTGCTTATTTCAAAAATGGATAAAAAAAGTTAACCTCGACATTTGAAGGGAGAAAATACTTTTTAATCATCATCAAAATCCCTGAGCTGAATGAAATAAGTTCAATTTTTTTTTCAAAAATAAACATACTTTCAATAACTTTAATTTCTCTGTACAAAAATGCCGAAGTATAGCCAAAATAATGCCAAAATGCCAAAATTACGCCGAAACGCTATAAAATGCCATAACGTCAAAAAAAGAGACAATATTCCAAATATTAGCATCCAAAAGTACGATATGGCAAGGTTGCCTAATGTAACCGAAAAAAGTGAGATTGGAATTGGACATCGGAACAACTTACTTTTCAGGAACAAACTGTCAATGAAGAAACTCAATCAAATGAACATATGGAAAGACTAATCTAAAATGTCTGTAAAGTTTGTCTCATCAAGCGCTTTCAAGTTAATGCTTTTCCTCGTTGCCACAGTAGCTTGTGCCAGCAGTATGCTGATATTTAAGAACCTTATTTTTTTTTAATCCTGATTATTTTATAAATCAATTTTTTCATTAAGTCATCAAATGGAGATAATATATACTTGTTCGACTGAAACTAGTCTTAAAAACATAAAATAAAAGTTCAGCTTTAAAGAAATTCTATTTTACATAATTCCATCCATACACGGAATGTGAATATTTGAATCTAAATAGTGTCAGTCGGTAAAAATTTCAATATTTATTTAAAAACTCTATTACTAGTCCGTTATAACATGTGACACGGTTTCATTCCACCTTAAACTACTCGACCCCATATTTCTTTTGTAATGAATTCGTTCCTGGAACGGAATTAAGTTTTCTGTTATAGAATGTATTTCTTGTCTTTTATATTGCAGACCAAAACATAGAAATTTATCTTTTAAATGGGTTAACCCTGTACACAGTCCACTTTTCCTATTTATTTATATTAAATTCTAATGTGGCGTGTGAGAAGAAAAAACGAGCCTTTTAAAAGTTATGCTTCTTTATTTCCAGATATTTAATCAGAAAAGTCGTCGTTTCAAACTTTAACATATATTTTAAGGTTCGGACAAATAAATATGTAGAACGCTTTTTTAGTTAGATGTGAAATTTTGATACATTACACCAGTTTTTCTGAAAAATAACTTTGCTACCATAAATCACATTTTCACGAACTGTGTCCTTACCCCTAATTCCAACAAAGATTATATATGCTAATAACAAACATGATGCAACTTTTTTTGTTCTTATTAAAAGTTCTTTTATTATTTGGCATTTGTGAGTTTCATTTTCGAATGAAAACAAGTTTTTAATAAGTCCACATCTTGCATGTTTCTTTCAACTCTTAATAAAAATAAAACCTATGGTAAAAAGCTATTATAGGTATTTAAACGAGGATGCTTTATACAATGCTTATTATAGGTTTTTAAATAAAGATGCTCAATTACTTAATAAAAAAACTTCTTCCAATCTACCCAAGATCTTAAAGAGGTCTTAGGTAGACCAGGAGGTGTTTTTTTTAATTTAGCTAATGCTAACTAATACTTTAACTCAAGACCACGACCAAAAAAAAACCTTTTACTATTTTAAAGTCTGTCATTCTCAGAGCTCTTCTTTTTTTTCTAGCAGCAAGTTTTAGCAAAGGTTAATAAGTTCATAACAATGTTTCAAAAGTGTAAAAATCGATCAAAAGAATTATTTATAGAAATACCACCTCGTTTTTTTGATATATCAAAACTGAGTGAAAACAATCTTTGCAATGAAGACAAAGAACTTGTCAGAAAACAAATTAAATTAGGAGGACTTGTGAGACACACGACACACTTGTAAACAAATGCAAGAGCTCAATAGTGCTTCCAATGCTGTTCGGACAAAAGTAGCACAGGTTCTGACGTTGCTAAAAGATAACAACAAAATCAACTGTTAAGCTGATATAAAAAGTGTCCTTCTCAACAAGCAAAGCATAAACTGTATTCCAGATCTATGCCGATGAAGAATTAGATGAAGCCACGACATTGGGCAGAACTGACAACATTTAATATCAGGTGGTCAGCCTGAAAACATCCGCAAGACATTGCAGTTTTGGCTTGTGAAACAGATAAACTAAGAGTACCTTTATCCTACTGCAAACCATATTGGATAAAAACAATGTTTGAAGAAGTGTCGTAAGTTTTGTTTTTTACACTAAAGCCGTTAATAAAAGTCGCAAAAGTAGTGTTGCTACAAGACTCCGGTGACAGTTTGGATTAAAGGGTATGGACATATTTGATGTTCCTCACTCAAATATGGTAGTCGAGAAAACTGTCAACTGATGAAAGAGCTTCAAACACCTTTAAAACTGACAAATGTCTTAAGATCAAGCAAAAGCTAGCTGCTTACCACCATAAGCTAATATATACATATATATATATATATATTAGGGTGTGACAGTTGCCCCAACTTTGTCGTATGAGGCTGTTCATAATTTTGGTATTGTATTTAGTCATAAAAATAAGATTTATAATGTTTTTTTTAAGATTAATCCACAATTGAATGAGCACCGTCAAATTTAAAATACAGAATTTAGCCTAAAAATCACTATTTTTCCTACACTCTAATACCATGGTGGAGCTTAGAAAATAAAAACGGCTTTCTTATATTAAATACAGCTATGCGAAGTACAAGATGATATGAAAAAGTTTTTTTTACATGGTGTAATAAGGTATAATTGTCTAAATGAAACAACTCGTTTTTCTGGACTAGAAACTATGATTTCTCTTTTTGTGTACGCAATCGCTTTCGCTGATTAGGAACCCGTTGTCTATCAAATTCTACTACTTGGAGAACATCTTGAAAGTGCTTCTCATCCCTAGTTACACCTAGAAAGTCATGGCACACCTTTACACCACGCTCTGCTGCCTCATTTACCACCTGAAGTTTGTCGACAATCAGCTTCATGTTTTGATAGTCTTCCCTATTAATCCAATCATGTGCTGGAGCAGAGAGGAATTTACAGGGCATACCAAAAATGCTAAAAATCTGAATGAATCCGGCCCAATTTGGTCAACTAAAGAAGTACCACGTTCTATTGTAGGAGGAAGATAGGGCTTGCCATATCCCCCAAAGTTAAGTCCAACTCTCTTTGTGACAGAAGTCTTTTCAAAGAAAAGAATGGATTTCCTCATTTCCTCTTTAGTTTCTACTGCTACCATAG
>QPEY01000015.1:723570-769626 GCA_014706445.1 Hydra viridissima
TTATTATTATCATTATTATTATTATTATTTTTATTATTATTATTATTATTACTATTATTATTATTGTGTTGTTATTATTATTATTTATATTATTATTGTATTATTATTATTATAATTATTATTATTATTATTATTATCATTATTATTATTATTGTTATTATCAGTATTACTTTTACTAATATTATTGTTATTATCAGTATTACTTTTACTAATATTATTGTTATTATCATTAGTATCATTACTATTATTAGTATTTCTATTATTGGTATTATTACTATTATTATTGTCAGATTTAAAATCTTACCCCCTGATCTTATGAAATGGATTAACTTTTTCTAAGAATTTTGCCATGCTGTTTGACATGCAGCTTAATTCCTTTAATTCTCATCGCTTGATTCGCAGTTTCATATCTCACGTTTCCAACTTGTGTAAATTTATTTAGACATTACTACTTGGTTCATTTAAGTAAGATTTTCTTCTCCTTTCTTTTAGATGCAAGAAGAGGAGTTGATTATATCTATTTGTCTTTATCTAAGCTATAAAGTTGATAATTTATTTTAAGCTTTTATTTTTATTTATTTCAGTGAAATTGTAGCAACTTGACTTATTTTAAAGAAAAGATGCTTTAACTACTTTGTATATAATTAGTTTTATTGTCAAACTAAAAAAAGGTTTTAACTAAGGAAATGTGGTAGTGACAAAGTTGGGAGTGACAAGAGCATCGGGGTTAATATACATGTGTTAATAACATTCCCTTAATATATATGCGTGACATTACTATTCTCTTAATATATATGTGTGACACACACACACATATATATTAAGGGAATGTTATTAACACACATATATATTAACACCGATGCTCTTGTCACTCTCATGATCACTAACGTATTTCCTTAGTTTTAACCAAACTCAACATAGTGTGTAAAATCCATGTTTTGATTATATATTTTCGAAATTTATGTAGTTATTAATGAAAAATTTCTTTTGGAGATTTTTCTTTAATTACAAATACAGTAACTAGGTAATACAGTTATTGCATATGCCATTAAAATGCATTTATTATTAGAATTGGTTAACTTTGATTAAATTCATTGGTGCTTACTTACATACATTTGATTGGGTAACTTACATCACATGATTGGGTAACTTTGATAACTTGAAACATGCCAAATCCAGGTAAAATTTAAGTTGCTTTTTGTTATTAAGTGCATGTAAATTGTCTTAAAGATATTAAAAGAAGCAAAAACAACTGATGGTAACGAAGGATTTATAAAAGTTTGAGTTACTGATATGTTTTAAAAACTTGTTTTTATTTCACTAAAATTAAGCATAAAGTGCAGAAAAAGATAGCAAAACTCATAAAACCATAAACAATATTGAGAGAAAATCCACTAATAATTAACTAAATGATGGTAAAACACATTCTACACTTATAAACTTTAAGATAAAGGGAGATTTAAACTGACAAAAAAAAAAACAAGCTCGCTAGAATTACAAGGACTTAGTTTTGAAAAGAATAAATTAAGTTGTATGGTTTTTTTTTTTTATTTTATAAGTTTAATAAAAGAAAAGTTTTTCTGATATGGTAAACAGAAGGGAAAGACTTGAAGAAGCAACTGATATTATTAATTGCTTATGAGCTTTAAATTCACAGTGATAAGCTATCCTTATTTTAAAATTTGATTAGTTTTTATTTTATGAAACATTTGTTATTTAAAAAATAATGTTGTTTGCATAACTTTATTTTGTTAACAAACAAATAAAACAAATTTATACTCACAATAATTGTTTTTGAATAACAGTTGAAACAAATATTGCTAAAATTATATCTTACTAAAACTTAGGTAAGTTTATCAGGCGTACTTTGGTGGAGGATATTCGTGATATTTTGAGGAAGTACCCATGCGATGCTCAAATTTTTAAGGTAATAATTTTTATATTTTATATTGGCTTAGAATTATTTTGGGTATAAGGAAGCTTGTTTCAATATGTATACAATTAATTTAAATATTTATAAATATGGATAATTTATTTTGAGTATGGTTAAATTATTTTAAGTATGGAAATACAGGGTGCGTGAGCTATTTGAGAACGTATTTGTAATTTTTTATAAATGATAAAAAGTCAAACAGAAAATATTTTTAATCAAAATCAATTATATAAAAAATATAAGATCAACTATTATTTAACAATTTCATTCAATGAAATCCCCCTCTACTTCAATAACAGCTTCGATTCGAGACCTTAACCGACTGCAAGTGCGCTTGAGATGGTCCTCATCTATGTTGCTCATTACTTGGACAATGGATTCCTTCAGAGAATCTTTGGTGTTGTGGGGATGTTTATCAACATCTCTCTCAACAACGCCCCACACATGATAATCCAACGGATTCGGGTCTGCAGAGTTTGGAGGCCACAAATTTGGAGTGATGTAATCAAAAAAATGGTCTGCCAACCATTCCTGAGTCTTTTGAGCCTTATGTGCTGGTGCAGAATCTTGTTGAAAAATGTAGGGCCTTCCATTTCTTATTCCATCAATCCAAGGCTTAATAACAGTACTCAAGACTTCAATGTAAGCAGCAGAAGTGACTCTTAGTACTTGCGGAAAGAAGAGTGATGGCATCACATGTCTTTCGTTGCTAAAAATCCCCAAAACCATAACAGTTTTAGGAAATTTTTTTTCCATGACTATTGGAAATTTGCAAGGGTCATCACACAGCCATCTATCATTTCTTCTGATTACTTTTTGATCTTGATCAAAGTTTTTCTCATCTGAAAAAAATCAAAGCATGCCTTGCTCAGCAGGATGTTTCAGTCTGTTTAACAGCCTCTTGGACCTTATCAAACAATTCGCTTTGGTGGTTTCGGACATAAACTGGCCTCTCCTCATCACATAAGATTGGAGCAAAAATTTTCATGAACATACCTTCGAATTGTAGCTTCTGAAACTCCCAGGTCTTTTGCAATTGACCTCATTGACTTTTGGGGGCTTTGTCAACCATATTCTGAATTTGATGAAAAAATTCAGGTGTTCTAGTCATGCCTGACCGTTGCTCGTGCTTTTTACGTTTAGCAGCTTGATTGCAATCACCATCATTTTCTTCTAACACATTGCGAACTTTTAAAACAAAAGATCTGGCAACTTTAATTAGCTATGCGATTTGTAAAATGCTATGCTCTGCCTCTAATGCTACAATTACAGCATGTCTTTTCATTTCTTGTGTTAGTTAATTATCTGTCAGTTTTAATTATCTGCAAAAAATTTTAAAAAAAATGTAATATAAAGAAATGATGACATTACGCCATATTCTAAAATAGCTGATGCACCCTGTATATATGTGGATGGTTTTGGTATAAATAAAATAGAGTAATATGTTAAAATTTCCATCATTTGACTAATTTTAAATCAAAAAGCAATTACACCGGCTGACAAAAAAACCATGTCTGCAGTACAAGTAAATACATTTTAAAAATATACAAGCTTAGTCTCAACCATATTAGTATGAAAGCTATTTTGCTTATGAATTAAATATTTTTGTAGCGCATGAGTGTTCCCAGCAGGCAAAAAGATATCTAAAGCGCATTTAAGTAGGTCTAAAAGATATTTAAAGTGCATCTGAAAGTAGGTCTAAAAGATATCTGAATTTACGTCGTAAATGAACGCTAAATAGACGTCTATCTTATAGACGTCTTTTAGATGCATTTTATACGATAAAAATTAAATCTTTTATGAATCTAAAATGATGCCACATTTATCACGGCCTACTTAAACACACGGCCTTCATTCCTGCTTTAATCGAAAAAAATAGAAGGCCAGTTTAAAAAATGTATATTTTGTTGGATGGACAAACTTTCTTAACATATTTTAATTATTGCGCAATAAATTTTAAATAAGTAAATTCAGCATTGGATAAAAACATCAGCGTTTTCTAAATCTTAGCATCAACTAAACTTCATATACTTGATTGTAGCTTCTTTTTATTAATAGATAGTAATTATGGTAAATAAAAGCTGTGTAGTTGTTTGTACCTCACATTATCTTGGTGGTGAAGTAATTTCAGCTTTCAGTTTTCCAAAAGATGATGTTTTAAGAAAGTTATGGCTTAGATTTGTAAATAGAAACTTCTGGACTGTCACAAAATCATCTGTGATCTGTTTAAAACACTTTGAGAAAAAGTTAGTACAAAAAGGAGTATCAGAAAAACGATTTCGTTTGCTTTATAACCTGAAGGATGTCCATACAACATACCCTGCTAGCATAGCAACTGCTTTTCTTCAAGTTCTTTTTTTCTTCATCTGGACCAAGAAAATCACCAACTTAAAAAATATATCAAGAAGATGAATATCAGAAATTTTTATCAAAGGATATTATTATTAAAGATGTTAATTCCCTTTCAGCTGCTGATTCACCAGCAGGATATTTATTTTCCAAATTTGATGACTGTGTTGTGTTCCATAAAATTATTCAAAATGAACTACACATACCTGAAGTTGCTGAGTCTTTGCATCAACAAAAATTTACATGTCCAACTACCATCTTGGTTCAGAGTAACCCACCAATGTATGTTAAAAAGAAAGACCATGCTGGAAAACCTCAATTCACATTTTAGCACAGAAAAAGAAAAGTTGTCTTCTATTCTTGAAGAACTGAAAAGTCACCAAATAAAAAAAAAAACAATTTATTCTTCAAATATTCTTCAATTTGGATTGATGTTGTGGTACTCATCACTTCAAACTTATCATTTACTGCTGAAGGAATTCCCACTCCCATCTATAGCACTGTTAAGCAAGCTTAAATTAGGTGAAATAGGTTCTGTAAAAGTTTTGAAGTTGCTACATGAAAACGAGTTGCTACATGAGCTTATCAAAAAATCTAATAATATAATTTGATGAAATGTATTTACAATAATGTGCTGAATATTCTGGTAGCAATGTCACTGGGATTAGTGAGGAAAATGAATGTTATAGAAGCATTGTCTCTTTCATGGTAGTTGGTTTGAAAGAAAATACCTCCTGTGTTGTCAAAGCAAGTTCAATTGTAAATTTGAACAGTGGCTGATTAAAGTCTGAAATTCTTAACCTGATTCAATTTTAATAAAAAATAGTTTTAATGCTGTTTGTGACAATCACGCTTCAAAGTCTCTTCTTTTACAAAATTACTTGATACACATGGTAAAAAAATAGATGGTTTGTTTATTAATGTACTATCACAAAACATTTACTTATTCTTTGACACAGTGCATCTGATTAAAAATATTTGAAACAACTTAATGAAAAAAGATTAATTTTTTCAGAATTTAATTTTTCAGCTTTCAAAGATGAAATTCATGTTCAATCAGGAGAAATATCATGGAAAATATTTCATGATTTATTAGAAAATGAAAGTCTGTTGGATGCAAGTTTAAAAAAAGCACCAAATATAAATAACAAAGTTGTCCATCCTGGAAAATGGAAACAAAATTTCACTGTTGCCTTAGGTATCTTCCATGAAACTACAGCAGCAGCAATAGTTTGTTTTTAAGATTGTCAACAGGAGTCAATTGATTATAATTATTTAAATAAATTGTTAAGAGGTGGGCTAATAACTCCATCAGTAGTACTTCTAGAATAATTCTGTGACAGTTTTGCATGCTAGATCACATTTTTGATGTTATTTATCAGTCTCAAATGCAACACCGTAAAGCAGTAAAGTTAGTTCTTGGGAGTAGAGAATAACAATAATAATAATAATGATAACAATATAGATAATAGTAAGGATAATAATAGTAATAATAGAAATAATAATAATATTAAAATTTATAATAGTAATAATAGTAATAGTAATAATAATAATGATAATAATAATAACAACAGCAACAAAAATAATAATAACAATAATAATAATAAACGATAATAGCAGTTATTAAAAAGATATAAATTTATTGATATCAGTAAATGTGACTTAACGTTTCATCAATTTACCTCTATTTAACTTTCCCTCGCTATCGTCTTTACCATTTTTTTTAAAAAAAAACTTATAGAAATACATATTTTTATTATAATTACATTTAAGGCAAACGTTTTTATCTTTCAGATTATGATCATTTTAAGAAAATGTTATGAACTGAAACCATGAAAATATTTCGTTGTTGTAATAGCATGTAATTTATGATAGCGTACAATTTTATTACTTAAAGCTCATTAAAAATTATTATGATTATGACTTACCTCGTTCATAGGTTTGTATAAATTTAGCTACGTGTAACTTTCTGGAAAAGAGTTTCCGCCATTCTAGATGCACGTTTCTTAAATAGCGGTCATTTACAATTGTGGTTTTGTAAAATCGATTTTAGAGCATCCCGCCATCGGAAATTGCGTAAATGCGTAAATTCCAATGTGAGAAATATTTCTCACATTGGAAGTCACCTTTATAAACTATTTAAATAGTTTATAAAGGTGACTCCAATGTGATTTAATCTTTTTATTTTCCGATGTTTTCCGATGGTTTGTGGTGGCTTGCAAAATTTTGCTGTAATTTTGCGAAAACTTCGTAATTATAGATAAATACATCGGAAATACCACAAGAGTACGAGTTTACACTTTAAATACGATTTATTGTGAAATTACGCGAAAATATCGTACGATAATGTGAAATATATCGGAGAGTGCATGAAATTCTCCCCATCGGCCTCAGACTACATTGCACCTCCGATGTGATACCATTCCTCACCATGGCATCACATCGGAGTCACCTTAATAAACTATTTCTCACATCGGAATTTACGCATTTACGCAATTTCCGATGGTGGGATGCTCTAATCGATTTTTTATGATTTAAAATTTCAGTTAAAACTGATCAATAAAAGACATTTTAAATGCATCTATAGTTAACCAAAAAAAAGATATCTATATATTTATCAAGTTTACACATCTAATATGTGTCTACAATGAGATATAAATAGAATCTCTGTAATTAGACGTTTTTTCGTTGTTTAATGTACGTCTAAGATATACGCATCTACGAATGATGCAAATTAGACTAGTCTTAGATGGTCTAAAAGGCATCTTTTGCCTGCTGGGTAGTACTTAGCATTATTGATGTGATAACTTTATTTAAAGACTCAACGATGAAGCCAAAAACAAGTGTTATATGAAAGTGTTTCAATTGAGTTGATGCTTATAGAGCAAATTGTACGGTTTGTGGGAAAACTTATTGAAGGAAAGAAGGTACAATTAGGTCCTTAAAATGCCATTTAAACTCTTTGCAGGTAAATACCCAGCTAGCCTATACAGACGGGTCCCGTACGGTATTGAACCGGGGATCTGGTAATAAGTTGAAAACACTGGTTTTTAGTTGTCTGAGATACTGTAATTAAGCTACGCGCGAAAGCAATTACAAAGAGTGGACATTGCGCAGTTTCCTTAAAATCCTATAAACATACTTTGAGCGGTATTTTTATGGACATATTTGAGTTGATTTGTAAAGCGTAAACTGAAGGCGAACTTTTTGTGAATGGGAGTTTTTTATCAGAAGAGAAAATGTAGAGTTGAAACGTTGCGTTCGCCGCGAGAAAGCAACATAGGTTGTCAGTAATTTTTACCGCATATAATTTATAAAATCTATCTTCATTTAACTTATAATAAAACTATTTTGGTAATTGGGGAATATTTATAACCTAACAAGATTTTATTACCCATATACTTTTTTTATATTATTTGTTATTATATTATTATCTATTTATTGTTTGATAATTAATTTTGTTAATAGAAAAACATTTTGTAAAATTACGAAGATATAAGTAACCTTACTATGAGTTCAGACAGAACAAAACGTAGAAAAATTGCTGCTGAAATTGTGCAAGAATTGTGAAGGAACTATTATGGAATAAATCCGAGTTTTTGAATAATATTTTAGTGTTTAATTCTTCTAAATCATGTCCAATTGTCAAAAATACTTTTTTACCCGAGTCTTCTCCTAAAATTCCCGAAAATTAATGCTGGTTGGATGACAATATGAATTTACCTTTTACTAACTCTATCATTAGTTTTGAAGAATCTAGTGATAACATCGAATGGAAAGCTTGTTTGCATGATGATTTTGACAGTGATGGTATTGATGGCAACAATTGCGTAACAAAAGTTAATGAAATTGTATCAGATTAATTAAAGCAATGGACGATTGCATTTAACATATCTCATGGTGCTATAAATAGTTTGCTTCAGAATTTGCGAAAATCAAATTTAGATTTGCCTAAAGATGCTAGAACACTTCTTAGAACTGATCGAAACCTTATTACTGCTACTGTATCTGGTGATGAATATTTTTATATAGGAGTAAAAAAATGGTTATCTTTGCTCCTTAATAAATCTTCAATTTCATCTGATATTACACATCTTACAACTCACATAAATATTGATGGTATTTCTTTATTTAACAGCTCAAAAATATCTCACTAGCCAATTCTTGGTTCGATTGCAGAACCTGAAGGTAACAATGTCTTTCCTAGCTCTTGTCAGTAATGGTGGAGGCAGCTTGACACAATTTATCAAGCAAAACATGGCCTATTTAATGACATCTTAGCAAGAGCAACAGTGTAGCTTGATTGGCCAACGAAGCAGAATCAAATTTTGAGCACTGCAACACTTTCAGATTTTGTTTAGTAAGTATTCACTTCAAATTTGTATGCCCACATTTAACAGCAATATATTAATCTTGAGTTATTTATTTAGATCAAAACATTTACCCCAGAAAAGTAATATTTGCTTAATGGTCTAATAACAATAATAATAATTTAACATGTATACTGCGGCATCAACATAATTGTTTTATGTGTATTTAGGTGCTGTTAAACAGAACTTTGCCACTAAGGACGCAACCAAGGGAAGAATGCAACAGAAGTCAATTATGTAATACAAGTTCCTGATGATGCAGTTACAAATGTTAAACAGTGAACAATGTTTTTTGATCTAGCATCAGTTAAGAGTTTACAAACTATTTGTCATGGTCTAAGTTATGATTTATTGAAAATAGTACCCAATGTGATCTGTTTTTCAAGCACTGTATACATCATACTGGTTTTTCCAGTCTGTAAATATATTTTGCCTTATACCACACAGGATCTGATTTCATATACTCTTATTTGTTTAATTCAGTTATGCTCGTTGAAAATTTAGTTAACTAATTGTTATTACTTGTAAGCATTCATGTGTATTTCTTGGTATATTTTTAATCAGTTATGACTTTCAGTGATGCATTATTGCGATTTGCATCATTTGTATGCTATATGATAATATTGGTGCATTTTTGAAAACTTGTTAGTTTACGACTTGTAATTGCTTTTTTTTTTCAATATCATTATAATATTTCAATTAATTTTATAATAATAATAATAATAATAGTAATAATAGTAATAATAATAATAATAATAATAATAATAATAATAATAATAATAATAATAATAATAATAATAATAATAATAATAATAATAATAATAATAATAATAATAATAATAATAATAATAATAATAATAATAATTAATATTATTTATTCAAAAAACTTGACTAAAATCTAGTTTACTATCGACATTGCTATCGACTGAACCTAATTCCAATGTTGCCTTATTAAGTTTGGCTGTGCATGGCATCACAGAAAATTTGAACGAATTAAACTTCTTTTAAAGTACCACCCATATCAAGGCTGGCACACGGGAGATGTAATTCATTATAAATTTAATGAGATGCTTCTGGTATGGCATATATTCTCTGCAAAAATTCACTGTTTCATTTGTGACTGTGGATCAAATATGAAACTTACAAAAAAGCTAGCTAACATTTCTGATGTCAATTGTGCCGTATATCAATACAACATTGTGTAAGAGCTATGTAAGATTCTAATGAAGAAATCCAAAACAATAATTTCGAAATGCATAATAATTTTTACGCATTTTAACCCTCAAATCGCTAAAATGGAACTGAAAAATAATCAATAGGAGCAACTCAACTAAAAAGAATTAAGGATGGTGCAAGAGTAACACGCTGTAAGAAACTTGCATTTACTCTAAATAATTTTTTAATGTATCATTTACGGATGGAACAGCACTTTCTTCATACTGGAAGGATTGATTAAAGAAAAGATTCGTTGAGTCTGTATGCTAGTAAAAACAACATGAAGAATGGCTTCATATCAACAAACTAGTGTCTGTATTTGAACCTTTTGAAGAGGTTACTAGAACGATGAGTGTGAGCACTACCAGAATTTCATCAGTTGGTCCACTATTTTACATTCTGAAACACTCATTAACAGTTCGAAGAAAGTAAACCAGACTCAAATGAAATATTTAAAAGAGCAATAAAAGATACCACGTCACAATTAAATTCAAGATTTGCGGATCTTTATTTTAATAATTTTTTTTTTATTGCTAAGTATTGAGATTCTTGTTATAAAATGAAGGAAATATAATGCATGTTAAATTTGAATTGGTAAGTATACTTGACAGCACAGATAATTCTGTAAATTATGCTGAAGGTAAAGATTGCTGAGGCTCATGCTAAAAAAAGGGCAGAATTACCATCGCCATCAGCAAATGAACCAAAAACATCGGTTAAATCGGTTAAATCCATTAAATCAAATATATTAATGAGAAGTAATGGTGAAGATATTAACACTACAACAAACACTTAACTTTTCAATAAACTTATTGCATGGAAGTCCTTACTAAATTTATACAACAAGGAAAACGAATTCTTATCGGTGAAGATCCCTTGATATGGTGGAGAGAAAATAAAGAAAAAAGCTCTGTATTCTAAAACTATTTTTAGTCATTCACTCATTATTTATTATAGTAAAAATGTTGCTGACTGATTTTTTTATCCTTTCCATATAAATTGCAGGTTATTATCTGAGTATATCATTTACAGATTAAAATCTTAGTCAGTTTCTTTGACCAGAACCTAATGTTGGCAGTAATATTTATTTGTTTTTTATTACATTGAAATAGTCATGTTGAACAAGAGTATTTTCAATTAATTTATTTTGATTGCTAATCAGTTTATTTTTTAAGAGACATTTGAACTCAAAAAAGTTCTCCACTAGTCTTAATCAGACTTATACTCAAATAAGACATTTTATGTTCAGGTATTCTAAAAGAGTGTTGCCTAAAATCAAAGCATTACATATTTAAGCCTTCTTAACAAAATGGGAGCTGTTAAAATTTATGTGTTAAATATGCAGTGTTTTTTGAGACCAAACAAATATCTAGGTATATGAAACTGATTTCATTAAGAAGGAGAAAAAAAAAGTTTTATTTGGTAAACAAAAAGGAAAACTTTTTTTATTTGATATAGCTTTTGTTATTCACAAAGCTATAACTTTTATCAAACTTGCAATAAAGTTGTTTCAAATGATTAAATCAGTAAAGATATGTTAAGATCTGTTGACTGCACTAGTCAGAGCAAAAGCTCTGATTGTAATTTCAATTTTTCATATCAACATCAAAAATAACTATATCCATTAAATAACACTTTACCGTCTATATTTGTAGTCTGTGGTTTTATCCTAGTGAGATGTGAAATGTATTCTAGATTCAACTTGTGCAAATTCAAACTGGTTATTTTTTCTTAAACAACCCTGGAACTGATGAAATGAAAGACAATAAATATATTATAGATGTTTATTTATTTATTTGTTTAGGGCTCCTTGACTGCTAATTTTTTTTAGGAGATAATCCAAAATGGAGAAGATGCAGGTGCAACAAAAATTAGTTTTTTATACGATGAAAACAACTATTCGGTACAGGACAATTTTAAGATTCATGGTCTTAAAGAATATCAGGTATCATTCAGTGTTTTAACTTTAACATTCAGAGTTTATTGTTGTGTATTTGGATATATTTATCATGTATATGATGTATATTTTAAAAGTCATATTTTATTTATTGCTTTAGTTCAAAGCTTAGTAAAAATATGTTTCAAACAAAAGCAATCAAGCAAAAAACCAAATAAAATCAAGTTCTTCATAGCTTAAGATGTGTTTGATTTTGTAAAAGCAAACTTCCTTTTTTTATGCAAAAACATTTAAAGGTGCTTTTTCACTGTAGTCTCTGTTTAGTAAATGTAAAGCTTGAATAACAAATTTTACTTGCTGTCATAGAGCAAATTTTGCATGAAACGTGATCAGCATTTTTTGTAGTTATTTGTTTTGTTGTTCATATTTAATCAACATTAATAAAATTCTTAGAATAAATTTTTAGGGACCGACATTGTATACATACAACGATGCAAAGTTTACAGAAAAAGATTGGGAAGGTATTAGCTCATTGGGAATAAGCAATAAAGAAAAAGAATCTTTGAAAGTTGGAAAATTTGGATTGGGTTTTAAATCTGTTTTCCATTTAACAGGTCAATAATTTTTTTGATTTTTAAATATGTTTATCAACCTTTAGAAATAATAACAGTTAGAAGATAGATAACTATAGTTTCTTGTTTTGTTTGTCACACTAATTCTTACAGGTTTTGGGCTTAAAGACTCTTGGTTTGGTCTTGACTGTTTTTGACCTTTAAAGTAAAATTATTTCTCTGTGCAGAATGGTTGTAAACATATTACTCTCCGATGTTAAGTTAACTAATAAATTTGTTTAAATCTGCTGGTATGGCATAAGGGCATAGAAATTTTAAAGTAATAATTGTTATGCTAATGTTACTTTTACATTTTTTTTATATTTATTATTATATAAATCTTCTATTAAATACAAGTTTCATCAAGTAATGGTGGCTGTAATTAAAATGGAATGTGATTTTTTAATGCAGTTACTTCTAAAAAAAACCAGAAAAAAAAACATAACCTTAACTTTTGTTATAGATTTACCAATGGTGCTAAGTGGCTCACAATTCATGTATCTTGATCCCATGGTCCACACGTTAAGCAGTGAAGTTCTGATGTTTGATTTTCAAAACAAAGAAGACCGATTTGACTTTCTAAATTTTTCTGATTTTAGTTTGTTCAAAAGTATATTCAAAGTCAATGAAAAAGGTTTTAATGGAACAATATTTCGGTTTCCATTAAGGCAACAAAAATCAGAGTTGTCAGAGTTTTGTTATTACAACAACCAACTAAGCACATTAATTCAATCATTTAAAAGGGATGGCTATTTAAACTTATTGTTTTTGAAGAACATTAAAAGTATAGAGGTGAGCCGTATCAAAAAAGGAAGCAAAGTCATTGAATTAGAGTATTCTGTAGCACTTACAGAGGATTGTAACCAAAGATATGGTAAAACAAAACTGCAGTTCCTTGAAAACATGAAACTTCAGGTTCATTCACTGAACTATTCAGAGATAATAGCAAATTATGAAGTAGTAATTCTAGAAAAAGAGGCAAATGTACCTGATATATGTTACAGCTATTACATAAGTGAGTATTACGGCTCATCTTCACCAAATTACAAAAATCTCCTAAATCTTAATCTTCTCCCACTGGTTGCAGTGGCTTACCCTCAAGAAACAATCAAAACTAGAGATATTGGTGGACATATTTTTTGTGTTTTACCCTTACCTATGGTGCAAAGAGGCCGAACTGGGTTGCCTATTCATGTGAACGGGTTTTTTGCACTGAGCGAAGATCGGTATGATTTAAAATGGACTACTGATCCAAAATGTACTAACAATGAACAAGCTTCGTGGAATTTTTTTCTTATTACCGAATTGCTTCCTATTGCATACAATAACTTGTTGAAATATTTAATGCAAGAGCATGCAAGCTCAGACATAGTTTATGATTGCTGGCCAAATAAAGATATAGTTGACAAGAAAGGGCAACAACTTTTGAATCCTTTTATTAAAAATGTCTCTCAAACAAAATGCATATGTTGGAACTTTCGTAATGAATGGGTATATCCGACAGAATGCTATGTTCTTCAGCCATCTTTGTTTTTTTCTGAAGAGCAGTCCTTAGTTGTAAAAGACTATCTAGAAAGATGTGGTGAAAAAGTTGCAGTAGTTCCATATCATGTTCAATCATACTTCAGTACTCTTAAACCGGTGTCTAAACCATCAGTTCAAGATGCAGTTAAAAAGTGCACAAATCTTTATAAATCATGCAAAAAAGCTGATAAGTTGCACATTTTAAAATTTATATTGGTTGAATTGTCAGATTTTCATAAACTACAGTTGCTACCTATATTGCCAATGAATGATGGAACATTTGGTTCAATTAATCCCAAGAACAAGGGCAATCCAATATATATTACTACTGATAGCCATCAACTTGATATTTTCCCTAACCATCAAAATTTTCTTGAGATGAATCATTTTTGGGGAAATCATGCATTATTAAAGACATTTAAATCAGCAGCAGCAACAGGTTTTAATTATTTAGTTATTTCTTAAAATGCAGTTTTTTCAATCAAATTCACAAAAACACCAACTACAACAAAAATCTTTCTCAAACATTTTCTTTTTAACTTGCTACAGTGAGAATATATTGAGAAAACCTAACACACTGATTTTTTCTTAATCTAAGATTAGTTTTTAAGTTTTTTTGATAATAAAAACCATGATAAGAATAATAATAATAATAACAACCACAACAACAACAACAATAGCAACAGCAACAGCAGCAACAACAGCAACAATAACAACAACAGCAAAAACTATGATGATGAAAATTATAATAATAATGATGACAATAATGATAATGATAACAATGATAATAAAAATAGTTTGCAATAATAATCAAGTACTTATCAAATAAAATAATTGTATTATAATTATAAAGAATAATTATATTGCAAAAAAATTTAACAAAATGAAATTATTATATTAGCACATTCAGTAATTAAGTTATTTTTACAAATAATTTAAATGTAGGAAATATCAACATCACTGTTATTGACAGTTGTGAACTGGCATTGAGAGTTGTACGAGTATTGTGTGAACAAATCAAAGAAACTTTTCATAATATTAGAGATGGTGATTTATTTTTCAACTGGTATAAAGCAATTGCACAAACAATCTCATCGTATTTCTTTAAAAGATCTTGAAGGTATTCCAATGATATTTACAATAAAAAATAGAATTACGTCCTTGAATAACTTAGTTCAGAAAGAAGCAAATGTTATAGTAGAGAGATTTGAAAAAATTTCATTACCACTGGCTGTAAAACAATTTTTGGAAGACTGTCAGGTGCCATTGTTATGTGCTGGGGATTTGCATGCAAATGACCTATTTGAACTCTGCTCAAACGGCTATGTAATGAAGCTTAATTGCGTTGGAGTTTTGGTTTGTCTGATCAATCATAACAAACTAGTCAATTGGGATGTCTTAAAATGTGTTTCAAAAGCAACAGTGGATGTGCGAAAATATATCAAAACTGGTTTAGAAAAGTTTGTTGAATCACTTCCTATAAATAGTGAAAGCACAATGTTTTTAAAGCAATTGGAAGTGTTTGAAGTATTAAACCAACCAAACAAGTTTGTGAGCATTCAGAATGCATATGTCGTTGATAAAAGGCATTTTCGTAAGCAAATGTCTTCTCTTGGATATTTTGTTGACTCAGCAGCTATATCAAAACTATTGCTATCTAGGTTGAATATTAAGGAGCTCTCATTTAACGACATTGTTAAAATGGTAACAGAAAAGATAAAAATGTTCTCCACTGATAATCAGCATCATCTTTATGACTTCCTGTTAGAATGTCTTGAAAATTTTAAATTGACGGATGATGTTTTAAACCAATTAAAAAAACACCTTCAAGTGGCAAGTGATGGTAAATGGCTAATGCCCTGTCACTTGTTTGAAAGAACGAGTGATTTGGAGAACCTGTTCTACAGAGAACCAAACCGCTTTCCTGACAAAAAATACAATACATCAATACTAAAGAAGCTGAACTTGAAACTGTATTCTGATATAACACTCAATGATATTGTTCAAAGCATTAATTCTGTGGCAGAAAGTGGTTTTGATGAGAAGGAGTTCTTAAATATTGTCAACAAATCAAAAGCCATCATGCAAACAGTTGTCTCAAAACGTTTTAATACAACAGAATTTTCCAAATACAATTGGATACCGGTAAAAGAAAAGTATTCAGGGTGTTATTACCCTTTATCTCTGCCTTGGTTTGGTGCTAATTGTTATTTGTCCGAATGTAGTCATGTCTATTTACCTTCACAAGAGCTTTTGGTTGGCAGTGTAGCATATATTATCCATCCAAACTTATCTGATGCATACGCTAACCTTCTGCTCTGCAAAGATCCACCTCCTCTGCATTTGATAATGCAGCATCTGAAGAATATCGAAAAATTTTATAATGACGAAGAAAAGGGTTTGTACAAACAAATAATAAAAGTTGTCTATGACAGCTTATGCAAATACAATGTTGATGATGTAGCGCGTTATTTTAAAACTCATGGTTTAAAGATTTGGCTGGGCTCGTTTTTTTTAGATATTCAAAAAGTGCTATGTAAAAACATGACTCTTCAGTGTAATGTAGCACCTTACTATCATCAAATAACTACAACTGAGGTCCCATGTGCAATGGAAAAGGTATTGATGGCATTGGATGCTTCGCCAAAAAATGAGATTGATGTTTATTTGAGTGTTCTTGAACAAATAAAAGAGAAGCACAAATGTTCAGATACAGAATCCTACAGCGATCTTCAACTGTCATTAAACTTGGTCAAGTTTATTGCGAAGCACTTTGCTTCACTGCCAAGAGATAGCAAAGTATATGTACCAACTCAATCTAAAAAGCTCAACCTTCAGTTGCTGTCTACATGCTATTATAAAAGTATTGACAGAGATGCTTCTAATGAAGCTGTGCATTCATACAACCTTTTGCATGAAGATCTCACTGAAGAAGATGCTGAGATGTTGAAAGTTACAAATATAGTCAGCAAATTATTGTGTTCAGGTGCTCCAGTTCTTTTTCAGTCCTGGGGACAGCAAGAACCATTAACTACAAAGCTCAATCGAATTTTGAAAGACTACAATGATGGATTTGCCATAGCTAAAGAAATCATTCAAAATGCTGATGATGCAGGAGCAAAAGAAGTAAAGTTTCTCTACGACAAGCGACAAAATAATAGTTTGAAAAGCGGGTTGTTTGATAATGGCATGAAGTTTTGGCAGGGTCCGGCACTGTGGGTATATAATAGTGCAGAGTTCTCTGAAGAAGACTTTAAGAACATTACCAAATTAAACGCTGGTACCAAAGAGTTAGACACCTCAAAGATAGGCAGATTTGGGCTTGGCTTTAATTCAGTGTACAATATCACTGATGTGCCAAGCATCCTTAGCGGAAATACATTAATTGTGTTTGATCCGCACACAGAATATCTTGGAAGAGCACTTAAGGATAAAACAAATCCTGGAATAAGAATATCATTGAACGGTCAGTCTGATCTCACTCCATTCAACAATCAGTTTAAAGTGTTTGATGGAATATTTGGCTGCCATCTTGATTTTGTAAATGGCGATGTTCAGCCGTTCAAGGGAACTCTGCTCAGGTTTCCTTTGCGTAATAAAGAAACGGCAGATCGCAGTAAAATTAGCAAACTAGTATATTCAGACGATGAGATGAAGTCGCTATTTAAAAAAGTAGAAGAAAAACTTGAGCATCTCTTATTGTTTACAGAAAACGTTTCAGAAGTTGTCTTATACGAACAAGCAGATGGCACAAATCAGATGTCAGTATTATCTTCAGTAAGAAAAAGCATTCAGGTGATGCATCAAAAAGGCGTTAAAAATGAAATATCTGTTATGAAAATAGGCACAAAGATGCTTCGAGATAATCTGAACTTTGTAAACGTTGATGTTCAGTTAAAAGTTAAGGTTGACTCTTTTGTTAATAACGAAGCAGTACATAAAACCTATCTTGTAAGTTCTTGTGTTGGCGGAGAGAAATCATACGAATATGCAAGAGCACATCCAGGATACAATCCATGTGGATCAATAGCTGTTGAAATTAACGATCAAAGTGAAAATATGTTTGTTGAAAATGCTGGTGGAGATCTGTTTTGCTTCCTTCCTCTTCCGATTAAAAGTGGATTGCCTGTTCATGTCAATGGCTTTTTTTTGCTATCAAGTGACAGAAAGCATCTTTTCAAGTCAACTCAAGACGAAAAGACATATGGGTTATCTAGAGACTGGAACGACATTTTGGCAGAAGATTTGTCTGCAGCTTATGTTAATCTCCTCCTTCAATTGAAAAGGTTAAGTTCACACTACAATTTGACAAAATGGTCAAAAATTTTCCCTTCTGCTGCAACAAGTTATGCCATGAGCAGTTTGGTAAAATCGTTTGCTCGGAAATTGATTGAAAGTGATGATGAGCTGTTTCCTTCAGAAGTTGAAAGACAATGGGTTCCATGGAAGAAATTGCGATTCTTGTCTAAAGAATTTCCTCCTTCAATTAAGCACGAAGTCTTAGCTTTTCTGAGCTGGCATAATTCAAAGACGCAAAACGCACAATTCACTATTGATTTACCCCATAGTTTTCAGTCCATGTTTTCAGAAAATGGACTAACAAACGAACTTAGTAAGTCAGCAATTCGGTGGAATGAGTTTATCAGATTGTTCTTAGATAACTTTAGTTCACCAAAGCTTAATGTTGATCTAAGAAACAAAATCACCATCCAACTGATCAAGAGCACTATTGATATTCTTTATAATTATCCTTGTTTGCCTACAAAACCCAATGGGAAGTTAAAAACGTCATCAGAATGTGTGGTGGAAGACAGTAAAGTGGCAGATTTGTTTAGTGTTGATGATGAGGTATTTGCTATTGAACAGTTTAAACCTTATCTATTGAACTTTAAAGACATAAATCAGCATCATCTTTCTTGGAAAATGATACTGGTTTGTGCAAAATCTATTTCTAGCATGTCACAAATACACTATGAGAAAGCTGTAGAGAGAAGTAGTGCCTTACTGAAATTGATGGAATCTGCAGACACTGACGAATGTGCTGAACACATAAAAAATGAGCTTTTGGGGACTAAATTTCTTCCGTCTCAACCTAGACCTGATGAATGGCCTTTTCATGCTCACTGTGATGAGATCATAAAGATTGAGGCGCCTAATAAATGTTTCAACAACCAGCATCTTAGCCTAGCCAGTGTGACAAAACCTATATGTAAATTTACCATGGGCAAAACTTTACTGAGATTCTTGGGCTTAGACGAACTACCTCCCTTTGAAGTTGTTAAACAGCAGCTAGTGGATTTAACTTCAAATTCAAAAGCCATTATTGTTAATGAGAAGCTTCAGTCAGTTTTACATGATATTTATGACTATTTAAATAAAAGTTCCTTATCAATAAAGTTAAGTGAATTGTATCAAATGTGCTTAGTTTATTCAGTGAACTTTGAGCTGGTAATTCCCGAATTGGTATACATCAACCTTTCACAAGATATCTCTCCATATATGTTTCAGTTATCAAAATGCATCGCAAGTAATCAAGAAAGAATGAAGTTGATGATGAATTTAGGAGTAAAGGAGGTGCCGTCACATGCAGATATTTTAAAAGTTCTTTCTAGAATGCAGATTGATTATTCATCAAAACCTATCACTGACCAGCTGCTAAAATCAATACTTCATTGTATATTACCTTTCTTGTTGCAGTTTGAAGCCTTGAATATAAGCACGGGAGAAGTTCTCTATCTTCCTGATAATAAAGGTGTCCTAAGAAGATCCACAGATTTATATTTTAAAGATGCTTTTTGGCTACAAGAGGAACCAGGCATCAACTACTGCCATAGTGATATTCCGCCTAGTTATTGCATTGCTCTTGGAGTTCTTCCTGTTAGAAACAAAGTTTTCACTTCAATGTCAAAAGGAATACCTTACAAGCCATTTGGTCAACATGAAAAACTAACTGTCAGAATAAAAAACCTGTTAAAAGGTTATAGAAATGATGAAGATATCTTGAATGAGCTGTTACAAAATGCAGATGATGCAGGAGCAACAGAAGTAATTTTTATATTAGATACCAGATGCCATGGAGATGAAAAAGTTTTTTCTGATGAGTGGAAAGATCTTCAGGGTCCTGCTTTGTTAGTATGCAACAATGCACCATTTAAAGCGAGAGATTTAGAAGGAATTCAGCTGCTGGGAGAAGGTACCAAAAGCACAAACGCATTGCAGACTGGGAAATATGGGGTAGGATTCAATGCAGTATACCAAATTACAGACTGTCCAATGTTACTAGCAACAGTTGCAGAGGGTGGAGATGTGTTTTGTGTTTTTGATCCAAACTTGAAGTATGTTGTTGCAGCAACTGAAGAAAAACCTGGTGCGATGATTGAAAATGCAAGACAGTTTATTGAACCATATACTCATTTAAAAGATGCCTTACTCTTTGATGAGTTTGATTCTAACGGAAAGACTCTATTCAGGTTTCCACTGAGAAATGAGAAAATGGCAAAGGTATCGCATTTATCAACTAATGTTGTAAATGTTGATGGAATTAAAAAAATGTTTGAAATGTTTGAAAATCATTTTTCATCCATATTGCTTTTTTTGAAAAATGTGTCTAAGTTGACTCTGAAAACAATTGCTGATGGTGTTGAAAGTGTTGTAAGTGTTACTGCTCAGTCATATGATACAAGTTTGAAAAAAATTAAAAATTTTCAAAAGTCTGAGCATCATTTAGCTGATAAACTGGGAAATGTGACTGCATTAATGAATTTTGAAGAAAGATTGAATAAATTTGTTTGCATCAAGTGTTTTAGTGACAACAAATTACTTCAATCATTTCATTGGAACATAATTGAGCAGGTTGGATTTTCAGGCATGGATCAAGTATCTTCTAAAATAACTGAGTTGATTGAAAAGAATAGTCTGCATTTATTACCAAAAGGTGGAGTTGCAGTAAAGCTTAACAAGAAATGTGAACCCTGTGAAAAAATTGATATCCCTAATTTTAAATGGAAATTTGAAGTTCTTAAAAGCTCAGTATTTTGTTCTCTGCCTTTACCGATGTTTCTCTCCTTGCCTGTTATCATTAATGGCAATTTTGTTTTAGAATATGAAACTCGTCGAAGCCTGTCACTAAGTTCAACAAATTCTGTGGAAGTGATTTGGAATGAAACCATTATTCAGAATTGTATTATTCCGTGTTACCTATATTATTTAACAAATCAAGCAACAAAGCTTTCAAAGTGGATTAAAAATGTTGACAAGCATAAATATGAAATTAAAAGATATTATGAAAAGTTTCCTCAAAACGTTGAGGGAAATACATATGGTCTCTTTTTAAAAAAATCTTTTTTTCAAGCTATTTCAAAAGGCGATCATCAAGTGCTACTAGTATTAAATGAAAATCCTGACCAGCTGAAGGTGGATAAGTTTTCTTGCAATGATTTTCTGATATATAATATCAAGGAGGAAACACATAAACAAAAAAAACCTCCTCTTCTTTTAATGCTGCAAAGACTTTTTATTCCATGTGATGCTTTACCAGAGCATATAAAACAGGGCTTTGATGAGTATGAGGTCCCACTGAAGCAATGCTCTCCAGATATTGTGAGAGAAAAGTTACGTGAACTGACATATAAAATCTTGCCTAGGCATTCCTTGCACTGGGATGTAAAGAAGACAGTATTTCTCGAAAAAAAAAATGTCATAATTGTTTTAAAATACTGTCTGGGTGAAACAGAAAGAAAACAGCAAGAAAGAAATGAGGAAACAGAAAACAGAGTGTCAGCTATTGAACTAAAGGATCTGCCACTTTGTTTATGTGCAGATGGTAGTGTTACTCGTTTTTCTGAAGAAAACCAAAAGTTTTTGTCTGAATATAGTGATTTGTTTGTAAAGATGTCAAACAAATTTTTAGATAAAGAGATTATATCTGCGTTTTCTGATTGTAAAGGTTCAAAGTACTTCAAAGACTTAAACGTTTGTGAATTTGTTAAGTTTCTTCCAACAGTTTTACCAAAGAAGCAGCTCAGCGGTGTCATTTTGAATGCAAGTTTAGAAGAAGATAAAATCATTTGTGTTGAGGATTCCTTTCCGTTGAAATGGTATAAAAGGTTGTGGAAATTTCTCGCTGAATGTAATGATGAAAAAATTGAAAACTGGTTGCATGATGATGTCAAACAATGTTCTGTGTTAGTCGCAAAATCTGGTTTTGAATATTTTATTTTGCCTGTAGAGAAAAGTAAACAGGTTTTGTTGCTAAATAGTATTCACAGCAGTCTTGATGAGTTATCTAAGACACTGCAAGAAAGATTTGGTGCATTTGTAAGTGCTTTTATTAAAACTCAAGCTTCAAAGTTTAGTATTACTAAACTGTTTTCTCGAAAAGCCGAAAACTTTATTTATCCTTTTGAATTCGCCATAAATTTATTTGGTAATATTGAAAACCCTTCTCACTTGGTAAATGCTTTGGGTCTTTCATTCAACACCAGCAAATGGAAAGATATAAAAAAAGATGATGCAAAGATAGTTTTAAAACATTTCCAACGTTTTGTTAAAGATATCCAACCAGACGTTAAAGATAGTTTGAAAGCTTTACCGCTCTTCTTAACCATTGATGAAAAAGTAGTGTGTTTAAAATCTGAAAATGTTGTTCTTGTTACTGAAAGAGTTATATTTAATGGTCTGAAAGATCTTCTCAAAGAAATTATTTTTTTGAAATTTATTGATAATGATATTGAATTGTTGTACAAATCTCTAGGCTCTCGTTCCATAGATATGTTGCAGTTCTACCAATTACATGTTTTCCCTAATTTTGATTTAATTGATGATGATTCCATAGATAAACATATAGATTTTATCACGAGATCAATAAGTTTTAGGTTAAAAACAGACCAATGGATTGAATTATTAAAGGTTATCAAGTTTGTAAAAAATCAAGGTGGAGGAAGATCTATTTGTGCAGAGCTCTTTGATCCAACAAATGATCTGTTCACAAAAATGTTGCCTAAAGAAAAATTTCCTAATCTTAAAGTTGGTGATAAAAGTTGGTGTGATGATAAAAACAATGATTGGCTTAATTTTTTGAAAAAACTTGGCTTGATTATTCACCTCAATAATGACCTTTTCATCATGTTTGCCAGATATATTGAGAAGTCAGAAAACTTATCATTCGTTAAAGATATATCAAAACAACTGCTTATCTATATGGATGAAAATTTTGATGAAGATTTATATCAAAAAATCAAAAAAATAAAATTTATATCACCTCCCCAAATTGATGCAACTAAAGAGAGTATTTATCAGAGTGTTAATTCCACTTGCCAAAAAATTTGCCTAGAAGGTTCTGCTATAAACGAGTTTTCCGATTTAATCTGGACAACAATGCCAGTTTTGCCACGTTTATCTATGCTCCACAATTCTCATAATTTAGATATTAATATGGTTGTAGAGCATATAAGAAATGTAACAAATTCTACAATATTATCACCAAAAAGCAAAACATGTAAAAGTATACCCTCAAATTTGTTAGAAACATTTGAGAAGATTTTTAAAAAATTCTATGATTACTTGAAATCTACAAATAACTTAACTATCACGCAGCAATTGCAACAGATGAGTGTAGTTCTTGTTTTGAAAAAAAGTTGTTTGGAAATCCCTAGCAGAGCGTCTCTATTTGAAGAAAGAAGTATTTCACCATATTTAAACCCTGTCGATGTTTCTCTTGGTCAGTTTTTTGATTTTTTTGAGAAAATTGGATGTCACTGCAAGCCATCAGCATCAGCGTATGTACAGGTTTTAAACAGCCTAGCTGAAGACACGAAAGGAAATGTTTTGCACCCTAACGATGTAAAAATTGCATCAAGTGCTATGTATTATTTATCTGAAATGCTTTCAAAAGAGCCATCGTTGTCAACAGTTGGTACACTCTATTTACCAACATACTCTTTTAATGATAAAGAGAAGAATAGCATATATTTGACTCTCTCAGTAAACATTATTGCGATGACTGATTTTTGTCTTGCAGAGAGGCTGAAAGGTTTTCAAGAGCCTATTTTGTTTAACGATAAAAAGCAACTGGGAACAAGTGAAATTTTAATGAAGTATTTACCAGTGCAAATTCGCCCAAAAGCAATAAGAGAAACGATAGAAGAAGTAATTATATCTGCGATAAGTCCGGTAAATGTTCCATCGAATCATATTAGTAAAGAAATCAACCAACGCTTAAAAGCACCAGAATTTTTATCTGCATTGCAACGGTTAGTACAGCATGAGTTTATATCAAGAGCTGCTGATGTAGATATGAAAAAAACAATGGAAAAAATTAAAAATGATTTACAACATGTTAATGTGACCGTCTTATCTCACATTGAAACTAAGCTAAAATATCTCCAAAAAAACATTTTAATTGAAGATAGTAATGCACTTTGCAATCTTTTCTTGTGTAAATCAGAAAATCGAGTCAACTTGTACTTGTCTTCAGTGTTAAAGGAGAGCGATCTACTTCAAGTTTTTGTAAATCTAGCTGATGCAATAATGCAGCATTTGAGTTTGACCTTTAAAGACGGCATTTTGATAAATCTCCTTCTATTGTTGTTTCAAAAACCTCTTGAAAAATTGTCTTCCACTTTAGATGAGTTTAAAATATATCGAGATTCTTTAAACGTGCCTTTCCTAAATCATGGTCAGTTGCCATTACCTGGTGATAAAGTGCCATTAGAGTTCTATCGATTGCTTAGTAACGAATATATCGATTTTAAAATTGATGATTATGCAGCTTTAGATGTTGGCAACGGCGATGAGAGAGAATTTATTTATGTAATTATAAAAGGCAAACCTAATGGAGTATTTACAGATTTGAACAGTTTATATAGAGTACAAGAGGGTCCTGAGGAGGTACTGACTGAAAGAAAATCTTTTGAGCTGTATGGATTTAACAGGAATGTCAAATCTTGTATGAGCGACAGTGTTGAAGGTTTGGTATTGATGAGTTCGCTTACTGAAGTGGAAGGAGAAGTAGATAAAATGAAAGAATTTATAGATAAATTGGAAGAAGATATTGGGGAAGTTGAAGAAATATGCAATCAAATACTTGAAGAGCTTAAGAAATGTATTTCTTTTTCCTCAGATGAGAAAAAGAAAGTCATTCGAAGGCTCTGTTTTAGATGGCATCCAGATAAACATTCACCTAAAAACAAAGAAAAAGCCACAAAAATTTTTCAATTCTTGCAGATGAATATTCAGAAAATGGAGGATGGAATATTTAGCAACTTCGGTAAATGGAACTCTCAAGCTTCTCAGGATCGAAAGGACTATGAGAATTACTTTAAAAGATTTTTTAAAAGTGAGTACAATCGTCGGGGTTCTTCTAATTCTGGAAACCAAAGCAAGAATGAAAACCGAAGATGGGTTCCCCCTTCGTTTGAGGAAAAAAATCCTCAACCGGGTGAGGCTAAAAGGTGGCTTCGACAGGCGATGTTTGATTTGGAAAGCGCAGAAAAAGATGCCACCTATGAATGGAAATGCTTCAAGTCACATCAGGTATGAAACGTTTTTAGTATGAGATTAAAAAACTAGAAATAGTTGATTGTTTTTCCATCTTTTTACAGGCTGCCGAGAAATCACTGAAATCTGCACAATATTTGATAGATTTTAAGCACATCAAATCAAGTTCCTTGAAAGAAAATGCAGTTGGTTTGGACACTGAGTTAAGACAATGGGCAAATGAATTGGAGAATCTTGTTGGCTCCTCAAATAAACTGAGATATCCAAGTCAGTGGCGCTTTCCACTAATACCACATGAAAGTTACAATCTTGATCAAGCAGATAAATCATTAAAACTTGCTAGATGTATTTACGAAAAAGTGAAACGAAAGCTTGTGTGTGTGATTTCGTATATTAGTTTAGTTTTTTTAATTCCACTTTTTAGTTTTAAAACATTCCAAAAGTTGCAAATCTACTAAATAAACAACAAAGCAAAGGAAAAATTTTTGAATCTTTGTCTTAAGTTAAAAGTCGTTTTTTAAAAAAACCGAGGCTTTTTTGAAGTTTCGACTTTTAAATGACGTTTTCGACTTTTTTAAAACCTCGTAACTTTTCTTTTAAAAAGTTTTAGCTCTTTATTTGCTTCGTTTTTCAAGACTCTTTTATTACGTGCTAATTAGAAAAAAAAGAAACTCAAAGTTTTCAATAGTATGATAAACATCGACGTTTGACTTTTTGCTTTTGAACGAATAATAAGCGAGTCAAACGTCAATACAAGTGATTTAAGAAAATCTAAATTTCTAATCTAATCTAAATTTCTCAAATTTATTAAAGTAAAACTCTTTATGTATTTAAAACAGCAAAACTTTTGGTGAGGCAAGTTTATTTTCATTATGTTTCAATTTGTTTTTAAAAGTTGTAAAAAATAAGTTTAAAATTTTTAATAAGTTAGTAAATTCTGCTCAATGTCCTGAAAAAGTTAAAACAAAATAACATAAGGTTTCAAGTATCAACATAAAATGATATAAAGTTTCAGTAACCTTTTTGCTGGAATATCATATCATTTTATGTCTAAATACTTAAAAGTCAAAAAAATTTCTAAAAATGTATTTTTTAGCAATTAAACTATATATCAAACTTTTCAAAAGATGACATGATTTATCGTCATGTTGGAAACATTTGATTTATCGTCATTTGATTTATCGTCATGTTGGACATTTTTAAAAAGTTTCAAAATTTTTTTGAATATTAAGCAGACTTTTTGAAAGGCGGTGCTTCACAAAAGCTCAGTTTTTTTTATAAAAAAACGACACTCATATTTTTAAAAAAGTCAAAATTATGAAAAAATAGTCGCCATGTTCTAAAAATTCTCTAAAAGGTCAGAATTGAATTGAGTTTTTTGAATGGTATGCCTTTTCAAAAATAAAATTGGCGTTAGAGCTTTTTTAATTATGCAAACTCTTTTTGAAAAAACTCAACCAATCAATATCAAGTCAAAACTGTATCCAAATACAAATTCAACATAAAGTTGTTTTGTGAACAGAAAGAAGTAAGAATGGAAAATTATGCCCATAAAGAAGCAAAATGTCTGATAATTTTTTTCCTGACCTTTTGTAAAATGTTTTGAAAAGAAAAAATTTATTCTTTAACAAAAATTTGAAAGAAAACCATTGATGAAAATTTCGTTTATATGAAATTTGACTTCTTGTTGTTTCCAATGCTTTCACCTTAATACCAATCCCTGTAAAAATTCTGAAAACAATTTTGGGGTAAAGTTTTTTGTTCTCACTTCTTTCCAACGTTTAGCATAACTTCGTTCTTTTTCGTTTTAGATGAACAGAGTGGTTGCTAAGAACACATAAAACTGTTTGACAAACTTTGAAGATTGTATGTTTAATGGTAAAAATGGAGCAAATGTGTGAGTAAAAATGGAGCAAATAGTAAAAATGGAGCAAATGTGTGAGTAATGTTGTAATGAAATGTGACAGTTTCCAAGGTTACTGTAACTCATCGCGTTTGGTTATAACAAGTTCGACAATGAAAATAGCACCAAGTATCATTCAGGTTATCACAATCGATGCGCGTGTATATATTTTGATGTTTCTTACCCCTTATAGAGTCACTGTACGTTTACTGCTTAAACATTTAAAGGTGATACAAATGTTTGAAACAACCACAATCAATTTTCTTTATTGTTAACTTTGAGTTGTTTAAGTTGGGATGCGGCAACAAGTCAGAACGGAAAATTGATGAACAGTTAGACAACTGGTTTTGCTTAAGGAGGTGTAGAATGCTGTAGAAACTTCCGAAAATAAATAAAACTTGCCTAATGTTAGCAATATCAGGTTGTTTGCTATGATCAGTGACAGACCCATCAAAGATCTCCCAGAAACTTAAAAAATTTGATTCATTCAATATCCAAAAGCACGAATTTGTAAATCATTTTTGAAAGTAAGACCTAGCTAACACAAAACGTTCAAGTATGTTCAAAGGACGTTGGAAACGTTCTTAGAACGTATCCGACCGTTTCTAACGTTCTACGAACGTTTCTATAACGTTTTGTGTCAGCTGGGGATGTAATGGTAAATTTGGTCCTAGCAATGCACATAGCAACGGATTTTTAATAATAATTGTAAGATGCTATTTGTATTTCTTTTTGTTTTATTTTAGATTAAATCATTTTTAGATATTTTTGTTTGTAATATATGTTTAAACCATATTTTTTTTAAATTTAGTAAGTCTTTCATGCTTTTAAGAAAAAATCAAATATAATTGTTAAACTATGGTGGGCTAAAAATTATCCATAATACTGTATATATTGAGAAAACAACATTTATAAATAACAGACATGATGATGATTTAGGTTATTAATAAACATTTTAAAAAAGTTTAAAAAAAGTTGGCAAAGTACAAAAACTAAAAAAGAAGATTTCATAGAATTTCATAGAACTCACTAGAATTTGCTATAACGTATTTCAGTTGATCAGTAGCTCCCATTATCTATGTCGAAAATTATAGTCTTTCTTTTGACACTTCATTTAACTTATTTATCATCCTTCAAACAGATGCGGAGAATTGAAAAACCACTCTATATTGCAAACATAAATGTTGGATATATTGTGATGTTTATGTTGACATTTTATATAGTGCCATAAATGGACTATGTTGTAAAAGATACTTACGTTCTGGTTAAGGCTCTTCAAAACATTTTTGTATGAAAAAAAGATTAAGATTATTGCCATTAATTTAATGCAACGAAAAATTGAATTTTATACTTCTAAGGGATAAGAGCGAAAAGAAAACTGATTAATGCCACTATGACAGATTACAGAATTACTATTGAACTGCTGTTAGGTAAAAGGCAAATGATTTAAAAGGTATGAAAAAAGTTACATTTTTAAGATTGTTTCATGAATCCTTATCATGTAAATAATTTGTATGTTTATTGCCTTATTGGAATCAATAGTTGTTGTTATAATCAGGACAAAGCTAATTCAACATCAACCAGCAAACCCAGTAACCGGCCTTCCATTCCGAACTCGGTTTAACTAAATAAGATTTTTTAAAGTTTCACCTACATGGTAAGACCCAAAACCAGCCTAAAAGTTTTAATGGCAGCACCTAAAACAAAGTATGTTTCGTTCACACACTTAGAGTTAGGGGTTTATGGTACTGTTTCAAATTTTAATGCTTGAAGAAAAAGAGTTGCATTTTTATTTGAAAAGTTAAATATGGTTCACGGTATTTATATTGAAAGATGAACAAAAATTGTTTGAATTTTGCAGAATATCAAACTCACCAAAATGTTGATCTCGGATGCAAAAAAAGGAAGATGTTGACAATGATCAAGAAGAAATATTTTACAATTCTGACTCATGTTCAAATAGTAATATAATTAATATTTATATAATTGAAATTTTGACTGAAAGAGTTTGGTAAAATGTGCTTTTCTCAAATTACTAATTTGTGATTTCTCGGCCATCTTAAAAATCACGTTTCCAATTTGTATTTAATGTTTATTGAATCTAGATTTGCAATTTAAACTAAAATGTTTTCAATATTCCAAAGATTTTCATTTATGAAAGATTGCACTTTTAAGAAATAGATTTTTATAAGCCGCTTTGACAATTTCAGTAAAATACTTAGTTTTTCATAATGTCTTTAGTACAATTTATTGACCAATATATTGTCAATGATGTGGTAAAAATCCTTGTATGCTTTCCATTATTGAGATAAAGTGATTTGGGTGGCATAAATATTTTTAGATGCCTGCCATTTTAAACTGTTAACTATGGCAACTAAGAAAATTGTTTGATAATTTTAAAACTATTTTATAGTTACCCAGTTTAGCAATTTAAATACGTTTATATTATAAACATTATACTTTTTTTGTAAGGGAAGAATTTTTTGTTAAGTTATAAGAAAAAGCGCCGAGCTGAAAGTTTCAGAAAACTGAAACTTTTAACTCGGCGCTTTTTCTTACAACTTTACAGATATTGATGACTAGTCTCTGCTTTTAGACATGTTGGTGGTGGCCAAGACCTGTCGACTTGAACTAAAACATGTTAATTTGAATACTGAAGATTACACTGGTCAACACAATTTTTGCTGACTTAGATTTAGTGATTGTTTTTTACTAAATTCGATGCGGTAATTTTTTGGCTTCCTCTTTTGGCTGTCACATCAACTTTTTATTCTGCAGCGTAATCGTGCTTTACGATTCAATAGATAATAGAAAATTTATTAATTGATTTCTCAGGGTACATAAGTAAGTAAAACAGGTTCAAAATATAAGTTATACTGTTAATTTAACTGAAATAATAAAATATAGGATAACATCACAATTTTTTAAACATAGATACATGGCCAATGAGAGGGGGGGGGGGGGGGGGGGGGGGGAGGGGGAAGTTCCCGGGGCCCCCGGGGGTGGGAAAAAATTTTTNGGACGGGGAAGATTCCCGGGGCCCCGTGTGTGTGCAAACAAATTTTTAAAATAATTTTCAAAAGATTTAAACAGTTTTGACTTTTCAAAGATTTGATTAACTTTTATTTTTAATTTTCAATGTCCAAAGCACGCTTCTTTTGTTCCTGGGTATATAATTGATCATAATGAGGGCCCCTTAAGGAAACTTCCCCTGGGCCCAAAACTTCTTTCGGCTGCTATGCATAGACATATAAACATGTTGCATATTCATTGAACAAGTTTTCGCTTACGAGAGCACTCTGAGTGTTTCATGTCAAGACTCTCGTTGAGTACTGCAACAGTTTTTTCCCATCATGCTTGTGTTCCATCGGCCTTGGTATCTATTTTCCGTTACTTTCAAATTTTGAAAGATGAATATTGAGAAAATGAAGCTTTATACTCAGTATCGCAACCAAAATCCTTATAATTCGGAGTCTTAGTACTCCTAAAAATCATATCGCAATACGCACAAATGAATCATGTGCCCTTTTTTTTGACCTCAGTCATCGAGCTCGAGATTCTTGATGTGTTATTAACTTTTGTATTTGTGGACCATCAAAAAACACCAGCTTTTATGTTTTCATAATTTAGTCTAGGAAATGTTATATAAATGAATTTATGGCAGTCACTTCTCACTGAAAGAAGTTTCACAAATTGCTTCATTAGACCAAGTTTAATATGAAGAGGTAGGAAAATATTTTATAACATTCTTCTCTCCAACACTCAAACTTGTTCTCGGTGACCACAGCTTCTGTTCCCAAAGTCTGCCTCTCGCTCAGCTTTCCCATAAACATAAATATGGAAATTTAGTATACCCTCCTTGTTGAATAAGTAAAAAGTTCAAAATTTTAAGATCAATACATTTGACTCGTATATACTCACCATACTTGGGTATATATCTTGATTATAAATTTTCTTTTAACTTCACTGAGTGTCCAATAAGAATAGCACCAAACAAGATGCCATTACGGAGTAATACACGTTTTAGATTTGTCATTGAGCTATTACATTTAAATGATAACTTATGGACGTCGGCCCGATGTCTTGCCGACATGTTTTATATCAGCTTTAGATCGGCATTGTTTTTTTCATCATCGGCCCGATGTCGGTCCGACAACGAAAATAAATTAACTTATGTTCCATCGAAAAACATCATTGGCTTAATATCTGCAAACGCACCATAAAATGACTTGTTCTGTAAATGTTTACAATGCGCAGGCGTAATCATACTAAGCGTGCGCAAATTAACGAATTACTTAAGTAATGCGTCAACATGCGAAAATTGTCTTACAGTTTTCATTATCAATATTTTGAAATTTTCAGCTGAAGTAAACTTTAGACTTTAGTAAACTTAGTATTTGAGACTTGAGTTCACTATCAAAGTTTATCTTTATAAAATAAATTGAAAGGCAAGTTTTTTTTAACTTTAAATTTATTTATAAACTTACTTTTTAATATAAAAAATGAAATAAAACTTATGCTATAAATTTACAAAACGTTTATTATATATATTTATACATATATATATACATATATATATATATATATATATATATATATATATATATATATATATATATATATATATATATATATATATATATATATATATATATATATATATATATATATATATATATATATATTTTCCATGACTGATGAAGCCATATCAATTTACAATTACATTTTCGTTTATACAATTTGTTTAAGCAATTTTTCCTAATTAAATATATTTAAATAAAAATTTAATTTTATACTAATATATTTATAAAGTATAGAGTAGAAAAAGACAGATTATATTGATTGAAAAATATATGCATTAGTTTTTTATTTTACAGTGAAATTGAAAGTTTGAGAAGTGCAATTGTAAATTGTTATTTGAGTGCATAAAAAAGTATATAATAAATGCCGTTATGTAATAAAATTATGAGACAACTTCTATACAAATATTGTATGCAATGTTGATTAGGTTTGTATTCTTGTTTTGTCAACAGATTTAAGTTTATTATTAAATTAAAATAGTAAATTTAAAAATTTGTTGACTATTGAGCTCTTAATAAAAAATTACAAAAAAAATCTATTCAAACTTTTAATTTAGATTTGATTCAATATAAAATGGAAAACAAATTACATTTAAATGATATAGTTAAGTAGCTGGTGGAAGTCAAAAACAGAATGATGTCATAATGCCTCAAATTCAATGTTTTTCACAACAACAAAATGCTATTTTAAAGCATTTTCATTTACAGATTGCAACAGTTTATTCCAAATTGCCTGAAAGTTTAATTTTCCAATTGCAAACATTTGAACAGGTGCAAAATTTTGAAAAGAAATTGCGACAGTCAACGCTGGACAAGTTGCAGACAGTGAGTTTTTTGTTCTAAAGACAAACTTAAACTTTTTTTTCTTTAAGTTTAAGTTATACATTATGTTTAGACACAATATCTTGGTCTTCAAGGAGGTGTTACTTTGAAAGAGACTGTCAGACGAATAATGAAAATGGTCATTACTGATGATTTGGTAAACAGTTTTAATTTCATGCGCCATGTAAATAAACATGCTTTTTCTGTCCTCCAGCTTAAGAACATCGTTTGCAGTTAGTAAATATTTGTATGTGTATTGTTTGAGTAAATTGAAAAAAGTTGCTTTTATTGTTTGAAAAAGAGTACTTTTGCGAAAGAAGACTTTAGTTTTTATGTAGTCAAGTGACATTTGTCTTGCAAAACTAGTATCTTGTGATCAAGTATTCCGTCAAAATGCTTATCAGTGTTTATGTTCTTTTTTAATAACATTTATTAAAAATTATCCAATAAAAATCTTAATTCATGTGCAAGCATAGAATCAACAAAACTTATTTTAGAATGCTCGCACCACTGACTTGTCTTTTCAGATATACAAACCATTGCATTACAGCTATATAAAAGCTATTGTAAAAATACAATGGTAACAAGTTGGTAATGAGCACTAAAGATTCCACTTTCACAAAGTTTGTTAATTTTAGGGTTAAATTTTATGGAATTTATTTATGGTCTTTTGGTTGCAGTTTGTGTTTTACGCAGTATTGATATAAAAAGTAATAGAATAATTGAAAGTGAAAAAATTCCTCAGTATAAGTTGTAAAGCAGTGGGATATATAATTTCATATGCTGATTTGTGACAGGTTAATAATCTTTTAAGTATTTTTTGAAATGAAATTAGTATTGATATAGTATATTTCAACTGATTTGCAAACATAAAGGGTTTATAGTATATTTATATATTATGCAGACTCTGTCCGTGCAAATCCCATGACAAAGGAAGCCAAAAACGCTGAAATTCAGTTTGATATAAAAACATGGCTGCGTGTTTCATCTGATAGAGGTAGAGATCGTAAAAGGCGAGAGGAGACCAAGAAAGAATTGCCTGGGATAAATGCAGAGGATTTTTTTAAGCAATAATTATAAAGCTTCGTTAAAATCCCCATTTTTTATGTTTTAGGTGTTATTTTTGTTTATTCTTCTAGGGATGCAAAGCGTGCAATGCCTGCGACAAATGAAGCGAAAAATGCATGATACGAAATATCTAAAAATAGCGCAATTTGATATATAAATGTAAATATGTCATTTTTACGTTTTTATTTCCGTCCTGCCGATGAGCAGCCGTCCATCAAAAATACATAAAAATTACATATCGTCAGGTTAGAACTATTCTGTTCTATCTCCCATTTTAAACGTTGGGAGAAAATGAATTTTTAATTTTACTAAGTAATGATCACTTTTAAAATACATTTTATTTTAAATTTTTTTTTTTTTCTAAATAGTTTCTTTAAACATAAATTATTTTAAAAATAAATTACTTTTTAAAAAAGTAGTTGTAAAATTTTAAGTAATCTTTACTTATAGAAAAAAATCTAAAACTTTCTTTGAACGTTTAAAATAATAGAACAAAATAATTCTAACCTGACAATATGTAGCCGGTTAAATGCGGACGTCGCGCTGATATCGGGCCGATGCTAGTGAGTTATCTGGGAATACTGCATTACCGTAGTGAAACCTACTTTTCTGCAAAAACAAAACTTCGCGAGAAAAAATATTGTGAATCACATCATAAAAAATTCCACAAATAAAAATTTATTTTTTTTAATGTTAATAATTTCTAGAAAAAGTTTCACTAATTAGTTCCCTACTTCCTTATTACTTAAAAATCTGCACATAGCTGAATATCCTTTAAATTATGATTGTTCTGATGGATAATAATATCCTTATATTTTTATCCACCAGATATGTAGTATGAAAGTATTTAAAGATATTCTAAAACAATCCATTTCACCAAAACGGAGACCAGTTAATCGACGCTTCTAATCCTTTTCTGTTCTCTTTTGCGAGAAACTGTTAATAATTGTATTAAATTAAAAACTTTCTAAGAGGAAATAAAAAGAGGAGAATGGTACATCTTACCATTCTTCCCTACTCAATTCCTTTTTCTGAACTAAAAATCTAATATATTTCACATTTTTTTTAGAGCATAGTTTTTCCATTAAACTTAGATTAAGGAACATTAAAAATCAGCAAAATTTTTCGTATTAATAGGAAAGTTTTTATACTTTTACATACTAGTATTTAAAGAAATGTTAAAAAGTTGTTGCCCTACACGGAGCAAGGTTGAACAATGAGCAATTAGGGAGCGCAGCTGAATATATATGTGCATGAAAATATTTTTTGAGCACAATATGATTTAAATTATTTTATCCAAGCAGTAGTGTGCAGTTGGGTATCCGAAAACAAACACTTTTTCAATTTCAAAGTTTTTTATATTTTTTTAAATAAATTGATTCTTCCTGAAATCTTATTTTTTTATATAATATTTAATGTACCTGGTGGAAAGCAGGCTGCTATAAAGAGTAATTACAAGTACTCGGCTGCTGCTGCTACAATTTTGTCATTTACTCTAGACTGCTATATAATTTCTGATTAATTTTCAGATTGAAAATGGGTAGAAAAGTTAAAGAAACTATGATGATGCGATATAGGGAGAAAATACAAAACATTACTGAAAAGCTGCGATATATTTAACAGTTGAAGTTCCCACTGAGGAATTTCCCCCGAAAACAACTTCCATGCAGTGTCGATCTTTTAAAACACTATTAAGCTATCCTCAGTGAGTCACAAGTTAAGAACAAACACAGTTCTACTAATTTGGTTGTTATTGATTGTTGACAATCTCATCAAATGTACTGTAACTCCAGCATCAAGGTAATTCTGCATTGTAAACTATCAATGTACAAATTAGAGAGACCAAAGAGCTACCTGAGTTGGTTTCTGAGCTAAACTATCATTTCTTCAAGCATTTTGTAACATCAAGGGCAAATGTAAACGAATGGCTGAGCAATAGTTTTAATAATGTAGATAGTCTTAAGCATCCATAACTATAGGAGTTTATTGAATGGATTAAAGATATACGTGTTGTTAATGGTGGTGCAGTAAAGAACATAAGGCTTATTTAAGATTCTATTACATCTACCGAAGATAAAGATCACCTTTATTGTGTGAATTAACAGGCTTAGTTAGTGGCCATAACAGTTCCAGTTATACACATCTTGCTTTCTTATTTTATCATGAATAGAAAATTTACAGTGTATAACTTGCGTTTTCTATAGAGAATAAGTCAGCTTAACACAGAAACCTTAAACTCAGATTTTAGATATACAACTTCAAGCCATAATAGAACCCTAAAACAATTTTTTGTAAGGGCCATCAAGGGCCCATTGAATGCTTATCAAAAAGCTTTATTTGGCTTTGTGTTGAGACCCCTAGTGTGCAGCATTATATAGATTTCAAAAGTTTTAATTTTTATAAACTAAAACGCAGGTAGTGCTGTGCTTATTTAGTTTGCATTAACAATGACACTACTACAGAGATATATGTTGCAATGTTCAACATTTTGTGAAAATATGAATATAAACTGAGGTAGCATCTTCTATCGTTAACGTTAACTAGTTATCTTATTAGGATCTATCTCATAAAATTTTTATTCACTTAAACAATAAGAGAAAGAAAACAAATAACAATTTAAAATTTATTTATTAATTTTTTATGCTAAAGCCTTTTTTTTTATTTTTGTTTCTTAATATTTTTTTTAAAAAACAGACGAATTAAATATACTTTTATTGTCACTCTATAACAATGTATAATGATATTTTAGCATTACATATTTTATTTATTCTGATGTGCAAGTCATTGTTATTGTCAATCTATAACAATGACATGGTGTGCAAGGCATTGTTATAGAGTAACAAGAAAAAAACTTGATTGTGCCACTAATCAAAGTAATTTTTATAAAAGATTTGTTAAAATTGTGCCAAACTATTCTTGTTTTGCTTATCCATTATATCACAGTTACTTGCTTTTCATTGAAAAAAAAAAAGAAAATCACCTTTCAAAGAAAACTACCTTTAGAGGATATGACTACAAACATTCCAAAATCAAAAAATTATATAATTAAAATATAAATAAATCGCACGAGACAAAAAAAATAATTCTTTTTTTCATTCACTCTTCGTTTGCTTAAGGGAGTATTAAAAAAATCTGCATTTTACAGAATTGTAAAAATTTTCATTAGGGGTGGGAGCTAAAGTTAGTTTTAATTTAACTAAAATTTACCAACTAACTTTTTAGTCTAAGTAAAATTAGTCGACTAACTTTTTTAGCATAACAAAAGTTAGTCGACTGACATTTTAGCGTAACTAATATTAGTCAACTAACTTTTTAGCGTAATTAAAATTAGTCGACTAACTTTTTAGCGTAACTAAAATTAGTTGACTAAACTTTTTAGTTTAACTAAAATTATGAATTATGATTTAAATTATCAATTTAAAGACATTCATCAAAATTTATTGTATTTAAGAAACTTAAAATACCTAATTTGATATGTGACAAATAGGTAATAAAATTGTTTTGTTTGTAACTAGTGTTGTTCCAGATTTTCTTTTATTGAATGAAATAAAAATTGGTTTGTTAGCAGTTCAACTCCGTCAAAAACAGCTGATATTTTATACCGAAAACATGATTAGTTATTTGCATTTTGATAATAATTTTTAAAAGAAAAACAAAATTGAGAATTGAACAAGATATATATTTAATTACACAATATAGAAATAATGAAAAACGTTAATTACCTAACTGTTTATTGCCTCATTGCTGTCACTTACAGCAATTTGTAATTGTAAAAACAAGACGCCCAACCCACTTCACAACTAACGCATAACGAGATTTTAAAAAAGTACTTTTTGGTTAACAGTAACAATATATTTTTTGCAAATTAAAAATTTAGTCTACTAAATTCAGTTAGACCACAAAGTTAGTTGACTAATATTAGTTACGCTAAAATGTCAGTCGACTAACTTTTGTTATACTAAAAAAGTTAGTCAACTAATTTTTGTTAGACTAAAAAGTTAGTCGACTAAATTTAGTAACGGTTTTTTTAGTTAAGTTGGTTACAATTTTTTGCTTTGGTCACAACACTAACTTTCATGACGTTGAAATAAACAATAAGTCAAATAATTATCAAAAGAAATATTAAGTACCACTAAGTTTAACAATAATATTAATAATAGTAATAATAATAGTATTAATAATAGTAATAATAAAAATAATAATAATAATAATAATAATAATAACAATAATAATAATAATAATAATGATAGTAATAATAAAAATAATAATAATAATAATAATAATAATAATAATAATAATAATAATAATAAATTATTTCATATTATTATTATGATTTTATTACTATTAAAAAAGAAGTCAGGAAGTTAAAAAGTCGTTAATTTATAAAATTCATCTGTTAAAACAAGTCAGTATAATTGCAAGTTGGTTTCTATCCATCACTAGAATTTCATTGTATCCTCGTCCATTTATTTCCAATTTACTTTAATACCCATTAAAAAAACGTGCAACTGACTCCTTGAAAAATTCTAAATAGTCTTAAGGAGATTTTAAAGAGTAAATGTGGTCGAAAACGTTTTTGTTTTTTTTATTCTAAAAGTATAAGTTACTTAAAGTTTTAACTTTACTTTTTAAAGAAATAATAACTTATGCTTTAAATAATTCATATTTAAACAAATAGCGTAGGAAAAAATTTAGAAAATAAAATATATTTCAAAAGCAATTAATACTTACTATAATTAATAACTCATTTTCTCCCAACGTTTAAAATGGAAGATAGAATAAGATAATTCTAACCTCGCCATTTATTTGTTTTTTAAAAATTATTTTCATATTTATTTACAATATTGCTTTATTTCTACTTTAACCACTGTAATGTGCAAATTTGGAAGCAGAACTTGATTACATATGATTCGGATTTGCAACAAGTTTTAAAGTTTGCAAAATTTTTCATAATATTGAAAATCTGTCACTTGTTTTCACGTTGTTTACTAAATTACAAAAATACAAAAAAAAAAAAACTTAATAGCTTTAATATGTTTTAATATTCATTGTAGTGTTTGCTAGTTATCTCATCATAACTGTTGTTACACCACTGATTTATAAATATAACTCTGAATGTGATTACAGCTGATTACTATTACAGTTTGTAAAAGAGGCTGCTAAAACGGACTGCGTAAAAAACTACGAAAGATTTGATATTCTGTAAATTTGGTTTCCAAAATAGGCCAAGGAGCATAAACTTTAAATATGACTAATCCAACATGAAAACGGCTGTCATGTTGATTAAAAACCGACTTTCTCGAAAAAAAAAAAAACAAATTGCAATAAAACATCAAAATATTGTAAGCTTTCTCGGTTATTCTGTCAGACCAACAAATTTTGATTATTGAAACGTGCTACTCTAGAACTTCTAAAGAATTATGCTTTAGATTGTTCTAATCTAAAACATAATCCTGAGCATAAAAAATCATTAAAATTTTTTTTTTTCAAATCATATTTCTGTCTAAGCTTCCTGACTACATAATTTGTTTATATATATTTATATATAATTATAGTTAATCTTCATATTTGATAATTAACAAAAGATATATAATCAAATAAGAGATATTTAAAGACAATTGTTCCTAAGAAGAGATACAAAATAACGAAAGATATAATAAGAGATTTGGTTGATTTTTTTGGGAGAGCATTTGAAGGAAAGATCATGTAAAACAGCTTGAACCTAAATTACAATCGAACGGATGAAAATTTTAACTGTAAAGAACGACCGTTTAAAACATATCAGCATTTCATATTGTTTTAGTTATATTTTAGCTTAAGTTCTAAAACAATAAAAAATAAACTTACTGTGATGTTAAATTGAATTTATTTTTACCAGAAACCCTTCAAGTATAAAGGAAAAGGTCATTTTTAATTATGGAAATATATTTGCTAAATACTGTTTTTATTTATAATACGCGAAAAGAAATAGCAAACTTGTATTTTATGTTGGTCAGTTAAATTTCCATTAACACTTCTCATTTATCAAAACGAAACTTTAATTAACAACGCTTGAGCTATATTTAACCAGACTTGCAACCCCAATGTATAGGTATGTGCGTATCTGCGATTTACGGCACCGATTTTAAAGTTAAAATCTGTCACCATTTTTTCACCGCGTGCTCGAGGTAGGTGTCGTAAGGATGGATTTTTCTCGTCTTTTTTTTAGAATTTTATATTGACTTAGATAATATTTTAAAAGTAGAGTGTTGTAAGTTTGTTGCAATTTGTTTTTTTTTTGCAGTTACTAACGTTTTTAGTGATTTCATTGCTATTGAAAACTTCATTCCTGTTCTGGAAGTGAATTGACATTGAAGGGATGATGGGTTTTTTTTCTAACTTTTGAATCAATTTTATATATCTATTTTCTATGTACCTGCCAAATTTTATTAAAAAATAATGACACGCTCATATTCTATTTTTGCACGCAGTAAAGGTACCAAATATTCTTCTGTTGGAGAGGTTGGGGGGGGGGGGGATTCAAGATTATGAACATTTTGTATATTTGACTTTTTTATTCATTAAAAAATTGTTTTTTTAGAAAAATGAAACTTTATTTAAAATATTGGTGATTTTTTAAAAGTATTCAAAACATGATTTACACACAAAAACACAAAAAAAACCATATTCTGTTATTAGTTGAATAAAAATATAATCGAGGCAAAGTAATGCGTTAAAAACTAAACAATGAAGTTCAATTATAAAACCACCATAAGCCGAACGCTAATTTTTTAAGTTGGTTGCAGTTTTCTTAAGCATTCCTTATAATGAATTTTTGTCACTTAAATGGGCATAACTTTTAGTAGAATCATTAGTTTTTTATGAAATTTTCACCATCGTTATACTGATTGAAAGCTCTTTACAATGATGTAAAATAATTAAATAGCTGAATAGTTTAAAAATTTTGCACACATACCTACAATGTATTATCTTAAACTGCTAAATAACACACATCAAAGAAAATCGCATGGCGCTTATTTGTCTTTGTAAAACAGTCGAATTCAAATAAAAGTTTTGAAAATTCTTTGTTTTTAACTTAACGGAAGCAGAAAGTTTCCAACTCTTCGAATAAAGATCTCATTTCTGGTAATACTGAAAGACATACAAAAGCGTTAGGCAAGAATAAGCCAAAGGTTATTTTTAAGATTTTATCGTGTAAAATCATTTACTTTAATTTCTGAAACATATATAGCAAGTAGTTTTTCTTTTCACATTATTTAACTTGAAAAAGTATAATCAAGGGCGAGCATGAACCAAGAGAGAAGCGTTTTGTTGAAAAGAAAACATTGATTTTCATGGAAACATGGTTGTTTTAAAAAGAAATTCTGCGTTTTTTTTCTTCTCAGATTTGTCCCACAGGTGTTTCTCACACGCTTTAAAAAGTTTAAAATTTACAAAAAAAGAGATTTCAACGTTCGAAAATCGAATTTGCTCGCATTTTTGTCCCTCACGGTTGATTTCCAGTTCGCTTTGAAATTAGCTTTCTTAAGTTACCGGTTTGAAATTAAGTTTCTTACTTAATTTCAAACTGGTAGTTGTAAAATTTTGATTTTCTATAACATTTTCTATTACAAAATGACCATTTTTTTAATAGAAAATGGCTCTGTTCATAAGAAAACACACTCTGTTCTGCGTGTTTTCTAATGATATGACCCATTAAGAGGTCTCACGGATTGAAATAGAAAAATAGATAAAAGCGACTGAAAGAGATATAACAATACGGAGGTGGGAAAGAAAACAACACTTGCTATAAAAGAATCAATTAGGAAGAGAAAAAAAGAAGCAACTCAACTCAACATCCTCTGAAAAGAGTGCTACTTTTAACGAGTATTTATTCTATTTTTAACAGAAATTCAAAGGCCAAACTCGTTGCTAAAATCTTTCTATTGTGTGTTAGCTTTAACAAAACCCGCTAAAACTAGAAAATTAGATATTGAAATTCGTTTTGGTGCAGTAAGGTACTTTACTTCACAATTATGAGTTCTTTACTTTTTACATTTAGTTTCTAAGTAACAAGATTTCAAACCTTACAAGTTACTTTTTTAAAAAAAAGAAAACGGACGCCGTATAAGGCAATGTTTACTTGGCTTCGGCATGGAAAATTAACAATCTCTAGTTTTTCTCAGACTCCCGTAACGGTCTTTCACCGTATCTGATGTAGTTATATGAAGGGCTAGGCTGAAATAAAAAGCGTCAGCTGAACTGTTAATACGGTGAAGAGTGAGCCTATTGAAGAGCTTGTTCCGGGATTTGGTTGACAACTTTAACTTAGAGGTAGACGTTAATCTAATGTTGCGGAAGGACAACTTGGCCGACTTATTAACTAGAATACCTGGTTGTTGGATGAGAATATTAAAACTTAACGATCTCGCTTATTGTACCGAATTCCGTTGATAGTGTGAGGAGGGAGAATTAAATTAATAACAATGATTGGAAAAGACGCACACAAGATGACTTGTCAACTCTTCTTGTAAATAAATGATAAAGTAAAAAGAAATAAGTTAAAAACAACAACTGAGAAAAGATGTACACATGGAGGCTTATTCAATCTGTCATATCAATAAACGATTAAGCGGAAAGAAGAAAAGTTAAAAAACAACTGCGAAAAGACGTAAACGCGAAGACTCGTAAACGATAAAGCGAAAAAAAGATTAGTTAAAAACAATGACCGGGAAAAGACTTATACACAATGATTCATAAATCAATCACGTAAGTAAACGTTAATGAAAACAATGAAATATAATGGAAACAATAACGTAAACAATAAAATGGAAATAAGAAAAGTTAAAAACAACTGAGAAAAGACGTTAACAAGAAGACTCATCAACCTATACAAAAACTATAAAAGCTCAAAAAATAAAGTTTCGTGGTTAGAAGAAGAGTTTTAAAAGGAGGAGGAAGACGTATTTTTAAAGAGAAGTAAATAAAATCTGTTAAGAAAGTTTTTAAGAAGAATTTTAAAGAGAGAATTTTTGTGATTAAAAAATACTTTGAGAAAGCAGTTTTATAAGTGAATAAAAGAGAAAAAGGAAGAAGAAATTTTGATGATCAGAAGAAGATTTTAATATTGATTAAAGGAGAATAACCAGAAGTTTCAAATAAAGAAATTTTATTTGTAATAAAAAGAAAGAAAAAAAAGAGGAGTAATAAATATAAACATTTTATTGAACACTACAAGAAGCGAATGAGAATATTATTTATATTTTATAAACGAAATAAATATATGTGTGCAAATCATTGCAAGCTAATGGAATATTTGTCGAGTTTTATTATATAATAGAATACACTGAGGACGGTAAATAGAACTTTAGCTCTTTAACGATTATGCATCAAATGGTATACGAAGAATAATTAATTGGAGTGCAAACTATTTCAATCGATAAATCCAGCACCCGTAGCCTGAGCGCATGAAAAATTAGTCAACAAATAATGGAAAAGATAGTAGTAGATAAATGCGGGTTCTGAGCCATGAGCGTTTTTCCCATACTTAAGGTTGATAACTTTGATGCGTTGACCTTTTTTTCAAAAAAATGTGCGATGAAATTATATTTGTTTTCTTTTCGTTAAGTTATAAAATTTTTTCTTGTTGTGTTATAAAATATTTCTTCCCATGATTATGTTGTCATAAAAATTTCTTACCGCAATGATTTAAATTTATTTTCTTCTTTAAAAAAAAAATGTTTTTAGCGAGAACAAAGCATGCAGGTGAAATGAAAGCGTTGTTTGATCTTTTGTTCAATAACATGAGGATGGTGTGTTTGAAGATAAGTAAAGAAGGAATTTGTGTTAAACCAAAAACAACGATAAATTTAATGTTTGAAGTGGAACTTTTTGCAGATCGGTTTGACGAGTACGTGTTTGATTTTGAGGAGCCGTTGCATGTAGGTATTGAGAGTTATATGAGCAAGGTGTTTAAAACGGTGAAAAGTGGTAGCGAGTTGACTTAGTCGATTTTGAATGCGGGAAGTTTGGAAATCGCCGTGAGATCTTTAGACCAGTTTGCGTATAATATTAAGGTGGCGACGGAAAGCGTTCAAAACTTGAATTTGAGTGAGCGCTATTCTTTTCGGTCAAAGAGAAGATTTTCGGCTTCGAGGTTTAGCGATATGTGTAAGATGATAAAGCCAACCTCGGAATTTAGAGTGGCTTTAGAGAAAGGGGTGTTAATATTTTCAATGGAGACAAGCGGTATTTTTTCTGAGAGCTTTAATTTTAGAGAAGAAACTTAGGATGAAGTGAAGGTTGATTTAGTGCGTCTGTCTGAGCAGCTGTATCGAGTTTCAAAAATAGTTTCTTTTTCGAGCGTGTTGGATGTGTTTGTGGGAGAGACGTTGATGATTTCGTCCACAGGAGAAATGGGGACGGTAAAAGTGTATTTTCTATAAATTTTTTATTCTTGTCAAATAAAAATTTTTTTAGAGAATGGCGCCTAAAAAGGGAATGCTTGAGAAGGGTGAATTGGGTCCGAGCAGTAAACCTGATCCAACAGATTCGTAGCCTTTGCCAGTTTTTAAGAAGAGCCCGTCTCCGTTGACGCTTCTAGTCCAAGGTCTTAAGTATAAGCCAGAGCCAGTAGCGGTTAATTTCATTCCTTTTCCGTTTTTGTTCAAGTAGACTGCGCCACGTCCCGCAAATTTGTCGACCATGGCAGAACCGGCAGAAGAGCCAACACCGGCAAGAAGTCCAGTGGCAAGAGCAGGAACAACACTTGTGGCTAGAGTGCCTCCGAGCATGCCGAGCAAAGGGAGTAGCACACCGATAAATCCTCCTTCCACTTTAGAGTTGCGCATGAGTTGTTTTTTGCTGAGTATGAGCGTGACTCCATTTCCGTTGCTGTAGGTTTTTTTAATTTTGTTCAATTGCGAGTTTGTGACTGCGATGATGTGATTTCCTTCTAAATCTGAATGAGTGAGTTTTATGCTGCCGTCGGTTTTGTCTTGAATGGATTTTTTAATTTTGTCAGCTTGTCCTTGCGAGATGTTTAGTCTGATCTTTTGATAATTGCTCATTTTTAATAGAAAAGGAAAAAAAATTATCGATTGAAAGCGCTTCCAGAGAAAAGATCGGATAGAGTTGAGGAAATTCTTTCTCTGATGTGATATCTAACAATGATTCTTCTCCTCTAAAGTCGATCAAGTTTCCATTTTGATCGACAATTTGCGTTTCCATTCTTGAAATTTTGCTTACAACGATGGGAAAGTATATTAAGTGAAAAGGTTTTTCAACAATTTTGTAGCCGGGTTCAACCTGTGGATAAAAGGAGTAAATGTCGTTTGTTGTTTTTCCGTCTATATAAGACGAGCCGATAATGTCGTTGGTTACTCGGATCACTGCAGTATCTTCAATTCTCAGGATGTTTTCAGACTCGTAAATGTCGATCACACTTGTGACTTTATTAGGGTCAACAGCGTCTTCTCTTTCAACGTAGGTGTATTCGTTTTTGTCGAATCCGAGGAACGGTCCTATGCTGTTATTCACGTGAAAATCTACCCAGAATTTTGTCGTTGCTCCTGGTTTTCCAATGGTCAATACGGATTTCAACGAAGACTCGTTCGCTGTAATGGTGACTCCGTCTACTCTGTACAAACTTCCTGTTTGTTTTTGCATTTCAGTTTGAAGGTATTCGTTGATCCGGTTGATGTCATAGGCTTTTTCTTGAATGAAAATGGTGTAGCTTTTCGAGCCAGCGTTTAGACTGCATCTGAAAACGTTATTTTTAGAGGTGATGTTTGGATAACTGCGATAGGTTTCGATCCCCCCAAGCGCCATTTCGTACTGTTTGTTTAAATCAAGCTCGATGGGTCTTTCAAAGTATGTTTTGAGGGAGCTGTTTGATACTGTGGGTGCATCATTTTTCGAATTTGCAAGCAAATAAAATCCGGACATGTTTTTTTATACGTTTGGAAAATAAAAATCGTCAAACCCGCTTCTGTATTTTCCATGGCCTTTATTGGAGGACAAATCAATGACGGCAAATCCGTGGGGTTGAGACCAGCAATGTCTGCAAAACTTTTTAAATTCTTCTTTTTTCATGTCGCTTGAAACGTGATCTTGATAAATGTGGTTGATGTTTTTATCGTCCTGAGGAAAGCGGCAAATAAAGTTGGCATTTTCTCTAATGGTTTGTCTTGGGAGTAAGAAATAGTTTTGAGAGAGGTAAAAGCAGTCCACGTTGGAGTGTCTTCCTCGGATGTAACATTTTTCGCATATGTTTTGTTTGGTGAGTTGCAAATCGTCAAAGATCATCAA
>QPEY01000015.1:781271-793131 GCA_014706445.1 Hydra viridissima
AAATGTAAATTTTTTGTTTTCATTATATTGTATGTTAGATTACTTAAAAAGTTTTCTTCTATTGCCTATATTTAAATTTGGGGGATAATCCCCCTTAAGATCAGAAGGATCCACATGCGAATTTATTAGGAAAAAAAAAATTGGTCCTTAATAAAAGGATGAATTATACGAAAAAGGATTTGAAAAATTTGCTTATCGAAAATGGCGTTTCCAAAACGTCGAAAAGCAAAATGGGGTTGGCGATGATTGCGCTGGAGAACCATCTGATCCACTAAAATGCGATGATGGAGGACATCAAGCTGATAGATTCAAAATATGAAAGGCTCCGTTTGATCCGAAACAATTCCGTGGCTGTGAAAATGACTCACGCTGAAACGGGCAAAGTGATCGAATACGGCTCTCTTTACAAAGCGATGAAAGAGACGGGACATGGCAACAATTATTTGGAGAAACGAAACGGCAAAGTGGATGAAAACGGATTTAAAATAGAAATTCTGAAATAAAAATGACGTTTCACCCGTTTTTTCTGGAGTGCAGCAAAAGAGAGTCTGATGTGGATAAAAAAAGGCAGCTCGAGGCTCTTGCGTTTAATGCTGAAAGCAGCTCGTTCAAAATTCCTGAAATGTACAGCGATGGAAAAAGAGACGAGCTTTACGCGATTTTGTGGGAGGAGGATGACTTTTCGCGAATGGAAAAAGAAATCAAAGAGTACAACAGAGAGTGGAGCAATTTGAAATGGCGAGAAAAGCTGAGAGCGATCGACAGACACATGCTCGGTTTGGACTGCGATTTCGAAGAAAAGAAAATAATGTCTGGAAAACTGAAAATGGAAGCGCTGCTTAAAAAATTCGAAGATGCTCCAAAAATTGCTGAAAATAAAAAAATTGAATTGGAGAAAAATAAATTCCAACACAAATAAAAAAAGATGGCTGAAATGAATGAAGAAAGAATAAGACAGTTGGATGAATTGATGAGATGGCTTGAAGAAAGAAAAAAGCAGTTGGAAGAAAATTTTGAAGAAATGAGAAGGCAATTGGAAGAAAATTTTGAAGAAATGAGAGTACGGTTGGAAGAAATGAGAGAGTTGGAAGAAAATGAAAGATTGTTTGAAGAAAATGAAAGAGATTTGGAAGAAATGAGAAGACGGTTAGAAAGAGAGTTGGAAGAAAGGAGAAGACAGTTGGAAGAAGATTTTGAAGAAATGAGAGTACGGTTGGAAGAAAGGAGAGTACGGTTGGAAGAAAGGAGAGGACATTTTGAAGAAAGGAGAAGATTGGAAGAAGAGTTGGAAATCAATTCGTCAGATTCTGAAGACGATGATGATTTTTCAGGAGATTTTTAAGAGGATTGGGAAGATGATTCGTCAGACGATTTACCGGAAGAAAATAAGTCGGAAAACGATATCATCTCAGAAGAGTGGGAAGAACTTCAAAAATTCATTTCAGCTCGTTGGATGGGAAGATTTTGCGCTCCTGCTGCCTAAACATTTTTTAAGCCTGGCTCTGAATTTTTTAATTCTTCAAAAAGAATTAAAAAATTCGAAGAATTTTCCAGTAATCTGAAAAGTTACTGAAAATAAAAAATTTGAATTTAAGTTAAATAAATTCCAACACAAATAAAAAAGATGGGTAATATGCAAAGTAAATTTGTCGCAGATAAAGTTGACAAATTAATAGCAAAAATCGAAGAGCAAAGCAAAATGATTAAAAAAATAAAAGGTCTCCAAAACTATTGGTTTCGTGGTCGGTATGAAGCTGCTTACGACTATAAGATTAAACTAGAGTGGCGGTGTTCAGTTAAAAGAAAAAAAAAAGTTTGAAGATAAATTCAATCAGCAAATGAAAATGATTAAAGTATTTGCCTCTCTCAGATCTCAACTGTACTTGGAATTAATAGACACTGATGGAATAGGGATGCAAAATCGGTTTCGTGAAGACGATAAAATAATTAAAAGTATGTTGAATTGGAATAATGCCGTCATAGAATTTTATGCTTAACAAGATTTGGAAAGTGACCAAATAAATATTCGAGATATGCTGATTAACGTCAATCCCACTTTAGAATGGATGCTGATTCAAACGGATCTCGTGTTTCTTTTCAAAGAATTAAAAAATTCGAGGATTTTCCCGGATTTTGAAAAGTTGATGAAAATAAAAAAATTGAATTCGAGTTAAATAAATTCCATCTCAAATAAAAAAGATGGAAAACAGCACGAATGTAATTGACGAAACCATTGTATTTGATGAATTGGGCGATAAGTCAATAATTGAATATTTAGAAGAGCCTCCTGTTGTTAAGAAAGATGTTCCCCCTCCGATGAAATCAAAGAGTTTGCTTGAATTCATTTACAGCGTTGAAAAACTTCCAAAGGAATATCGGGAAGCTTTTAATGAAATGATTCGAAGCACGCCAGTAGAAAAACTTAGAGCCATTAAAGATATGTTCGATATTGTTAGTCGGATTAAAAAAGTAAATATTAAAGAAATAAAAACTTTTAAAAAACTAGAAATTATTGATAGAATAAAAACTGATAGAGAACGAGAAATTATAAGTGAAGAAAACGAACTTTATTCGCTTTTTGATAATGCAATTTTAAACCATAAAAAGTCTGGAATAGATTTTATTTTTAGATATTCAAAAAACGAATTAAAAACTTCATATAAATCTTGCGAACATTCTTTTTACAGTTTTGGATGTCAGAGATAATAACGGACTTTAATTTTTAATTCTTTTTTAAGAATTGAAAAAAATTGAATTTGAGATAAATAAAATATTTCAGTATTAAAAAGATGATTTACACAAAAAAGGCTTTGAAAGATTTGCTTGAAAGACTTTAATGGCCTAAAACGGCATTACACCCAAACAGCAGACAATTTGATGGCTTTGACACTGATCGCGTTTGAAAACAATCTGATTGATAAAAACGATTTAATGGAAAGGGTGAAAGAAAAGAAACCTGTGGGGAGACCAAGAATATATGAAAAACCGCAAAAAGAAAAAAAACCCATCGATCCTAAATGGAAAAGACTTGAAAACATCAGAACTCATCCTTCCACTTTAAAAGTAACCCGTGTTGAAACTGGAAAAGTGATGGAATACGGCTCTCTTTACAAATTAAGAAAAGAGACAGATCACTGCTGGCAATATTTTGACGATAAACACAGGTATAAAATAGAAGTGATTAAGTCTAAAATTTAAATTTGTTGAAAATTTAAATTTTTTTTTTGCTGAAATTTTAAAAAATTGAAAATGGGTTAAAGAAATTTTTTTCTGTATTTAAAATGGATAGAATGACCGTGAAAGATTTAAAAGTGATGGCTGAAGACCGTGCCATCAAAGGTATCTCAAAAATGAGAAAAGCCGAGCTAATTGAAGCTATAAAAAATACAAAACCCATCATTGGGTATGGAACCGCTCCTCAGCCTGTAGCTCGTAGACGGACGACTGATGCGAGACCAATTGTTCATCAAAGACCGTTTCCTGCTCCTCGTCCTGATCCTCGTTCGATAGCTCAAAGTCCTGTTTCGAGATCGGTTCCTGCTCCGAGTCGTCAAAACCTGTCATCGCTCCGAAACCAGCAACAATTCCATCGAGAACTGTCATCGAGTCGAGTCAATCTATCATGTGGAAACCAGCTCTTGCTCCAAAACCAGCCCATTTTCAAAATCCTGTCGTTGCGACGAGACCTGTTCCCGCACCAAGATCTGGTTTGTTTTCAAGAACTGCAAAGACTGTCTACAACAGTTTCAACCAAATAAATGCTCTCATTGATCCATACGTTCCAGAAACGGTGAAGAATGCAGTAAGCAGCGTGAAAAATGGAGTGGAAAAAACGATAAAGTCTCTCAAAGACGTTGTATTTGGTAGACCGGTTCCCGCACCTCGTCCTGTTATACCGGTTCCTGCTCCAAGTTCAGCACCAAGACCTGTTAAGATAAAGTTTGTATTGACTGAGCATGCGCTAAATCACATCACTGAGCAATTTTCTTACACACCCTCTGTTCGATATCAAAATCCTAATGCCTTTTTAAACATGGCCAAAGAGGCTGCGATCAAAGTCATTAAAAAAAACACAAAAACGAACCTTGTTTTAACCTGTAAAATGACGCGTGTGAATATTGCTACTGGAGAAGAAACTCTTCGCACTGTGGTCTTCCCGTCCAAATACGATATTGTTCTCGATGCGACTGACAAAAGGGAAAGCTTTGAAACATGGAAAGAAAGAATTCTTGAAAACATGTCCAATTACAACAAGGAAGGATCCAATTGGAAAGTTTCCAAAATTTTGAAAGTAGAAGTTAACATGATCGATTGGGAACCTTTCAGCGGTTCTTCCTACATTGATCTCCCTCCTGAACTGAAAAACAAAAAAGGCCATCATCAACATGGAAAACAACGACAACCAATGCATTAAATGGTCTGTCACCAGAGCGTTAAATCTAAAAAATATGCATAATGAAAGAATTGATGAAGACTTGATTAAAAAATCGGAAGAGTTGAAATGGGAAGGAATTAAATTTCCTGTCTATTACAGCAGAAAGCGATGATGACGAAGTTGTGCAAATGTTTGTAAACAGTCTCGAAACAGACCTTACAAAAATTTGGAACAAGATTGATTTTAAGGAAAAGGTGGTCATGACTGAATAGGATGAAAAGAATTTTAAAAATGCAACACAATGCCACATTTGCAAAAAAAATCTTAAAAAAGATAAAGTGCGCGATCACTGCCATTTTACTGGAAAGTATCGTGGAGCTGCGCACGATGCTTGCAATAAAAAATATCAAATTCCAAAATTCATACCCATCCTATTACACAATTTGTCAGGTTACGATAGCCATTTGTTCATCAAGAAATTAGGTGGAAAATTAAAATGCATACCCAACAACGATGAAAAATACATCAGCTTCACGAAAAGCATCAAAGTGAGAGAACTTATTAAGAATGGTAAACTAAAGGAAGTGTGGAAAGAATTGAGGTCTATTGACAGCTTCAAATTCATGGCTTTCAGTTTAGACACTTTGGCTAAAGACCTAACCAACGACCAATCCAAAAACGTTGCTAAATATTACTCCGGAAAACAGTTTGACTTATTAAGAAAAAAACGCGTTTACCCTTACGAATGGGTGGACTCCATTGAAAAATTCTCTGAAACAAAATTACCTCCTATCGAAGCGTTTTCCTCCAAACTGAACGACACAAAAATAGAAGATGAAGACTATTCACACGCTCAAAACGTTTATAATGAATTTAAATGTGTCACGTTTAAAGACTACCACGAGCTTTACAACGTTTCAGACGTGCTGATACTTGCAGATGTTATTGAAAATTTCAGAGACGTGTGTCTAAATTATTACGGTCAAGATCCCGTTTGGTATTACACCTCCCCTGGACTTGCTATAGACTCTTGCTATAAAATGACCGGAGTTGAATTAGAACTTCTGAGCGATCCTGATATGCTTCGCATGATACAAAAGGGAGTACGAGGTGGAATCAGCATGATTTCAAACCGACTTGGAACAGCTAATAACAAATACATGAACAAATATGACCCTTCAAAACCATCGAAATTCATCCAGTACTTGGACGCTAACAACTTGTACGGATGGGCAATGAGCAAGCCTCTTCCCGTTGGAGGATTCAAATGGATGACTGAAGACGAACTCTCAAATTGGAAATCCATGCCTTGTATTCTTAAAGTTGATTTAGATTACCCTGACCATCTTCACGACAAACACAACGATTACCCTTTGGCTCCTGAAAGAATGCTCATTGGGAAAGTTGAAAAACTCGTTCCAAATTTAAACCCTAAAAAGGAATACGTCGTCTATCATGAAAACCTAAAACTCTATGAACGAATGGGATTGATCATTACAAAAATTCATCGAGGTTTCACCTTTAAAGAAGAACCTTGGATAAAACCATACATCGACCTCACCACCAATTTAAGAGCAAAAGTCACCAACGAATTTGAGAAGACTTTTTTCAAGCTGATGAACAACTCCGTCTTCGGAAAAACCATGGAAAATATTGAAAGTCATGTAGACGTCAGACTTGTCACTACAGAAAAAGAAGCTCTAACATTATCCAAAAGTACCCAATTCGAAAGTCGCACCATTTTAGATGAAAACTTGATCACCGTTCACATGAAGAAAACATAGTTGGTTTACAACAAACCCATTAATTTAGGAATGTGCATCCTAGACATCAGCAAAACTCTCATGTTTGAATTCAACTACGACTACATCAAACCTAAATACGGTGATCGCGCAAAACTTCTCATGACTGACACAGACTCACTCATTTACGAAATCAAAACGGAAGATTTTTACAAAGGTATTGCTGGTGACGTTGAAAACAAATTTGACACGAGCGAATTTGACAAAAACCATCCTGCCATTAAAAACGTCGGGTTCAAAGTTGGAGCAAACAAAAAGGTCATCGGAATGTTCAAAGATGAGACTGGAGGAAAACAAATTAAAGAATTTGTCGGACTTAGACCTAAACTCTACTCCTACAAGATTCTTAAAGAAGAAGAACACAAAAAATGCAAAGGTGTTAAGAATAGCGTCGTTAAAAATCACATCACTCACAAACGTTACAAAGACTGCTTAATGGATAAGAAAGAAAAGCTTCCAACCATGAACGTCATCCGATCCCATCTTCACGACATTTACACCGAAGAAATAAACAAAGTTGCTCTCAGCGCCAACGATGACAAAAGAATCATCCAAAAGTCAACGCATCAAAGTTATCAACCTTAAGTATGGGAAAAACGCTCATGGCTCAGAACCCGCATTTATCTACTACTAAAGATTAGTCACGGAAATCACTCAAAATAGAGGGATAAAGTATTTTAGCTTGATTGACTGTGATGCTTCAAGATTCGCACTGTGGATTGAAAGTCACACTCTCAGGGAAGCACCGTAATAATCCGACTTTTTTTGTCCACTTTTTACAAAAGAGAAGCGCAAAATGAAAATAAAGACAGACAGTGGCACTGCATTTAGAAGTGAATGGGCTGGATATTGTATTACTTAAATACGATAAAATGAAATTTAATTTTTACTTATAAGAAAGCGTGATAAGAACTGTCTTCAGTCTTTCTAAAAGAGAGAAAAGAAATAAAATGCTCGTTTTTATATAACAAATAAAAGGAAGCGTGAGAGGCTTGAATGACGGGGCAATAACCCGCAACACTGGAAGATTTCTTGAAAACTTGGGGGAGTATTTGAAGCTTTGAGTCGCTTATTGCCCTTGGGGAATGGCATCGTTGAGAGAAACCACTGTACTGTCAAGAGCGTGGCAGTGTGATCAAAAATTTTCAAATCGAAGGCTGATTGTTGGACAACGTTGGTAAGAATATGTGGCTGAAACCAACCGAGGATGGTGTGTGATTAAATCGGGTCAAAGTACCTAAACTTGTAATCTATTGGAGCAAGTGGTAGAGGAGGACGGGAAAATGTGCTACGTAAAGCACATTGGGAGACTAATGGTGATATCCGGGAAACCGAAGTGCCCCTGCATAGGAGCAATCGAGAACGACGAATGCTACTTAAATACTCCGAACTTTGTTGCTCTTGGTTCTGATCTCTAAGGATCAAGGAGGCGTGTAATTATGAAAGTGATGTAGTTTTCTTGTATCTTATAACTAGAAATCTTGTAACTATAGTTTGAGCAGTTCTTTTTATATAATGGTATTTTAGGGATTTTTGTGGAGTAGGATCAAATATAGATTAAACGCAAAATTTTTATAACACAGGATTTTATTTTGAATTTAAAATGATACATCTCTAGATTATCGATATTTGACTCTGATATCACATATAAAATATCTGGAGCAAGTTAGATACAGTCAACATTAATATGTCTTCCACGAGTGTAAAGGTCTCACATTTATTCTGTTTCTCTAATAAATCATCGTCAAAAATGATCAGATTTTTATTTTCTGATGATAATTCTGTAGAATCTCATTCTCAGTCTGACTTAATAAAACTAAATTCAATATCCCATAGTTGTTTACTTACTTTTGCGGTTGGGTCAATATTTGAAGAAACAGACTTACCTATTTGTAATAATGACTTCTTACTATCAAATAATCTAGATATAATCTTTTTAGGTAACTTTTCTTCAAATGCTTTGATTTTAATTCAATAACCTGACTAAAAACGACTTTTCCCAAAAACCATTAGCTTATTGTAACCAAGCCATCCTGGAAAAATGAGTATGTTGCAACTTTTGTAATATATATTTCAATTAAGTAGGGAGAATATATTTTTATTCGTTTCATTTTTTAATCTATTTATAAGAACCATGTTTGTGTTGCTTACCACATGCAGGTTTACCAACAGTTAAACCTCAATTACTTCTTCATGGACTTTTTTTGATGTTCGTTTAAAGAATCATTCCATGAGTTTCGTTTTATGTTCATTTTATTTGCAAAGAAAGTTATAAAATTAGCGTAAAATGAAAATAAAAGTTGTGTAACCATATGCTTGACAGCAAAACCTCTATATAGCATTCATCTTATAAAAGCAGCTAAATATTTAAAAATAAAAAACTTTAGAGTATAACTCCAAGTCACCAAAAATAAGCATAGAAAGTGTGAGTGCGGTATTTTTAATTTAGACTGTTGACAATAGAGAAGCACACTGGGTAACTTGGTAAAGAAAAAAGAAAAGTATTATTTCAATAGCCATAGTTTGTCAGATGCTAATAAGTTTTAAGACAACTTAAAGCATCCAATGTACGACAATTCAGATCAAGTCCAACGAGGTGATTGGGCATTTTGTAGTCATTTTTGTCTACATGGTTTGGAAAAGATGGGTGAGAGGATTGATAAGCTAGATATAAATATTAGAATGATTTAGTGCTATAAAACTATGGCGGTTTGAATATTAAAGCTAAAAGATATGCTGAGATAGCAATCATCTTTAGCACTCCAGACAATTTAGCTACTAAAAGAAATTTAGCTTGTAAAAGAAAGAACATTAAAAGCTATACACAAAACTTATGTAGTATTATAAATGAATTAAAAGACTTTATTGTGGAGAACAAAAGTTCACATATAGGACCAAGTAAAATACTACCTCAGATAATATTAAACTTAAGACTCCTTATACCTCTATAAAATGAAGCGTTGATTTGATTTAGAACAATTTTGGTTTTGTGTTGATATTTTTGATCAATAGTTCAAACAGAGACGAGACCGAGACGAGAAGTTAGTACTTCTCGTGTGACCGAGAACGAGACCAGACGAGAAATTTAATAATTTTTGAAAACAAATTTATTAAAATCAAAGTAAAAAAAAAAATGTAAACATGGGTTTTGACAAATAGACACAAATGACATTTGTCAAATGTAAACAACTCTTTCAAATATTAATTCAGAATTTTTTTGCCAAACTTTTCCAACAAGACAATGTTTTCTCTGATTAAGATGATTTGTTCTACTTTTTCTGGGTGTAAGTTGTGTCTGGATGATCGGATGACATTTCCACCTGAGCTAAAAACTCTCTCTGATTTAGTTGAACTTGCTGGAATAGCTAAAATTTGTCTAGCTAATGAAGAGAGTTCTGGCAATGTATTTGAATGCAATTTCCACCAATCAAGAATCGGAAAATCTTTTTTGGCATCAGGAAAATGTTTACTCTAGCACATTTCGCTCAAAATAGGATTCAGTTCAGATGTTGGCTCTTGTGTTTCAAGTCTGACGTTTTACTTTCGCTTCAGTTTTGAATTAGGGGACAAATCTGCTGAAAGGACTCTGTCAACAGGTTGGCACTCAACATTATCCTTAACCTGTGAGGCTAACTATTCTTTTCTTGTTTGAAATTTTTCAAACAAGAAAAGAATGAAGAGCTTCAAGTGAAGTCCCTTTAAAGCAGGATTTAAGTAGTTTGCTGCAGCACTCAATAAGTTTCCAGTGTGACAAAGAGGAAATCTTTTCTCAATGCAGCTTTTCAAGTTTTTTGCATACAAGACACCGTAGCCATTTTTTCCATCCGTCTCAATAAATTGATCAATTTTGTCATGGATTAAATAAAGAGAATCGGCGACAGTGTCAATTGTTGGAATAGACTCAGCCGACCACGTTTCTGTAGCTTCTATAAGTGGTGCCAAAATTTCTACTGCTCCCTCGATTGATTTCCACTGTGATGCACTGATGGTCTTTGAAGAAAAAATATCTTCATTTGCACATAAGCTGATAATTGCACTCTTTAGATGTAGGACAGAAACCATGCAATCCAGTTCACTATTCCATCTTGTGTCAACAGATTGGCGTTACTGTCTAAAATTGATTCCTTGAGCGTCTGATTCTGATTCAAGCAACTCAGCTGCAACTGTTGACTGGTAAGTTAAAGAAGCCAAATCTTTGCATGTTTGCAACGCATCATCCATTCCAGCAGTCATTCCAAATGTGTCTCGAACTGCACATTGCAAAATATGATTGTTGCACAAGTATTGGTCAAGGCGCTTTGACAATTTGACTGCAAGCTTCATGTTTCTTGCCTGGTCGTTTACGCAGTACATTGGCAAATCAGCAGGCAAATTTAGTTCTTCTAAGAAAGAATCCAGCTTTCCTTCAATTAAGATACCTGTGTGTCTGCCTGGGAACTGTTGGACATGGGATGTCCAGTGATGTAGTCTCCAATTTTCGTCAATTGCATGAAAAGTTCAAGAAATGTAGCTGTCCTGAGCTCTAGAAGTCCAAAGGTCAGAAGTAAATGCAGCACTTTTTAGATTTGGCGTAATCTCCGTTATTATGCTCTTCATTCCAGCTTGAACTTCTCTTGATCGAATTGAAAGCTTTGTTGAATATGTTGTTCTATGATGAAGGCTAAGTTTAGGGTTTGCAATGTCAAACAATTTCTTGAAACCTCTTCCTTCGACTGCTGAAAAGGATGCCAGATCAGTGCTAAAGTAATCCAGGATTGCAGAGTCAAACTGTTTTTGAATGGAATTGTCTTTGTCATATTTGGACTTTGTTTCAAGCATTTCGACCATGGTTCGTTTTTTCTTCTTAGGAGGAGGAAGAAGAGAGTCGTCAGTTTTTTCAGAATACTCAACGTAATCTTGGCTGTGTTTCTTTTCGAGGTGACGATGAAGTCCGCTTGTGTTTTCATCTTTTGTTTTCAAAGACTTTTTGCACGCCTTGCATTCAGCACCGTCACTTGTTTTTTAAAAATATCTCCAGATTTTGTTTTTTCTTGGTGAAATTTTTGATCGTTGAAATGAGGCAAGAATATTTCTTTTCAATATGAACAATATGTGTCAAGTTCAATTCCACTGGTAAACTAATGAAATTAAGTTCAAATTAATTCCAAATAAACAAAGAAATTCCAAAATTCCAAAAAAACTCCAAATAAACAAAGAAATTATATTTGAAAGAGCGCACATAACAGGGTCAATTAAGTCAGGAAAATCGATCAATTGTTTTAAAACTTTTAAATTTCAACGATAAAAAGTTAATTCTGCAAAACTCAAAAAAACTACGCGGAACAGGTGTGTTTGTTAACGAAGATTTTGCAAAGGAAACAATAGAAAAGTTAATTCTGCAAAACTCAAACGATAAAAAATTAATTCTGCACTCAAAAAAACTACGAACAAAAAAACTACGAACAAAAGAACTAATTCTAACTCAAAAAAACTACGCGGAACAGGTGTGTTAAGGGGGTCCTATACCATCAAACTTGTGTCGCTGACGTTTGACCTTAAAACACTTTTTACTGCATATAATAGGATGCCCAGGTATAAAAAAAGAAAAAAAACCAAAAAAATTTGAAAAAGTTTTTTTACGGGGTTAATAAACCATGTTGGGACCCGAAATACCCCAATTACTGTTTCCTTAATAACTTTTAAA
>QPEY01000015.1:802376-845324 GCA_014706445.1 Hydra viridissima
ATATAATCAGTGATTCCACTAATATACATTCTAAAACACTCATTAACAGTTTGAATAAAGTAAACCAGACACAAATGAAATATTTAAAACAGAAATAAAAGATACCATGTTACAATTAAATTCAAGATTTGAGGACCTTTATATTAACAATTATTTTTTAATTGCTACATATTTTGGCTCTCGCTATAAAACAAAGGAAATATAAAGCATGTTTAATCTGAATTGGTAAGTTTACTTGACAGCACAGATAATTCTTTAAATCATTTAGAAGGTAAAGATTGCTAAGGCACCTGCTAAAAAAAGGGCAGAACTATCATCGCCATCAGTAAATGAACCAAAAATAAATGTCAAATCCATTTTATCAAATAAATTAATGAGAATTGATGATGAGGATGTTAACACTACACTGAGCACCCAACTTTTTAACAAGCTTATTGCATGGAAACCATTACTTTAATGTATACAACAAAGAAAAACGAATTCTAATCAGTGAAGTTCCCTTGCTATGTTGGAGAGAAAATAAAAAAAATTAAAACTCTGTATTTTAAAACTATTTTTGGTCATTCACTCATAATTTAATACAGTACAAGAAGTTGCTGGCAGAATTCTTGATTCTCTCCATATAGATTGCAGGTTATTACCTTAGTATATCATTAATAGATTAAAATCTTTGTCAGTTTCTAAGGCAAGAACCTAATGATGACAGAAATATTTTTTTATTTTCCATTACATTGTAATAGTCATGTTCATTAAAAGTATTTCCAATTAGTAATTTATTTGCATTGCTAATCAGTTTTTATTTCTTAAGAGACATTTGAAAAAAGTGTCAACCAGTCTTAATCAGACTCATACTCAAATACAACATTTTATGTTCAGGTATTCTGAAAGAGTGTTGCTTAAAATCAAAGCATTGGATATTTAGACCTTCTTAATAAAAATGGAGTTGTTGAAAATGTTGAATACTAAAAATGCAGTATTTTGTGGAGCCAAACAAAGCCATACAAAGGCATACGAAGCTGATTTCTTTAGGAAGGAGAAAAAAATTGTATTTGGAAAACAAAAAGAAAAAGTTATTTTTACTTGATTTAGTTTTTGTTATTCACAAAGCTATAACTTTTATCAAACTTACAATAAAGTTGTTACAATTGATATAGATCAGTAAAGATTTATTAAGTGGTTTTAACTGCACTAGTCATAGCAAAAGCTCTGATTGTAATTGTAATAATTGTAATTTTATAAATCAACATCAAAAATAACCATATACATTAAATAATAATTTACCATGTATATTTTTAGTCTTTAGTTTTATCCATAAGTGAGGATGTTAAACACATTCTAGAGTTAACTTTGAGCAAGTTCTAACTGGTTATTTTTTCTTAAATAATCCTGGAATTTATGAAATGAAAAACATAATAAATTATAGATCTATAAACATCTATGTTTATTTACTTGTTTGGGGCTCCTTGACTGCTAATTTTTTCATAACATTTTTAGGAGATAATCCAAAATGGAGAAGATGCAGGTGCAACAAAAATTAGTTTTTTATACGATGAAAACAGCTATTCAGAACAAGACAATTTTAAGATTTGTGGTCTTAAAGAATATCAAGTATCATTATATGTTTTAACTTTAACATTCAGAGTTTATAGTTATTTATTTGTATATATTTATCATGTGTGTGTTATTGATTAAATATGAACAATATAGTATATATATATATACTATATGTTAAGATTTATTCATAGTTTTATTTCAAAGTTTTGTAAAAAATGCTTTAAACAAAAGCAATCAAGCAAAAAACCAATTAAAATCAAGTTCTTGATTGCTTGAGATGTACTTGATTTTGTAAAAATCCCTTTTTTATGCAATAACTTTTAAAGATGCTTTTTCACTGCAGTTTCTGTTTAGTAAATGTAAATTTTGATAAACAAATTTTACTTGCTGGTAAAGATCAAATTTTGCATGAAACGTGATCAGTATTTTTTGTGTATTTTTTTTTTTGTTCATATTTAATCAATATTAATAAAATACTTAGAGTAAACTTTTAGGGACCGACATTGTATGCATACAATGATGCAAAATTTACAGAAAAGGATTGGGAAGGTATTAGTTCATTGGGAATAAGTAATAAAGAAAAAGAATCTTTGAAAGTTGGAAAGTTTGGATTAGGTTTTAAGTCTGTTTTCCATTTAACAGGTCAATAATTTTTTTAACTTTTAAATACGTTTATCATAAATAACTTCAATATCTGCTCCGGTTTTGTTTGTTAGGCCAATTCTTACAGGACTTAGGCTTAAAGACTCTAGGTAGTTACTTCTGATAAAACTAGAAACAAAAAACTTTACCTTAACTTTTGTCATAGATTTACCTATGGTGCTAAGTGGCTCACAATTCATGTATCTTGATCCCATGGTCCATACATTGAACAGTGAAGTTCTCATGTTTGATTTTCAAAACAAAGAAGACCAATTTGACTTTCTAAATTTTTCTGATTTTAGTTTGTTCAAAAGTATATTCAAAGTCAATGAAAGAGGTTATGATGGAACATTATTTCGGTTTCCATTAAGACAAAAAAAATCAGAGTTGTCAGAATTTTGTTATAACAATAATCAACTAAACACATTAATTCAATCATTTAAAAGGGATGGTTATTTAAACTTATTATTTTTGAAGAACATTCAATGTATAGAGGTGAGGCGTATCAAAAAAGGAAGCAAGGTCATAGAATTAGAGTATTCTGTTGCACTTACAGAGGATTGTAACCAAAGGTATGGTAAAACAAAACTGAATTTCCTTGAAAACATGAGACTCCAGGTTCATTCACTGAACTATGCAGAGATAACTGCAAATTATGAAGTAGTAATTCTAGAAAAAGAGGCAAATGTACCTGATATATGTTACAGCTATTACATAAGTGAGTATTACGGATCGTCTTCACCAAACTACAAAAAACTCCAAGATCTTAATCTTCTCCCACTGGTTGCAGTGGCTTACCCTCAAGAAAGAACCAAAACTAGAGATGTCGGTGGACATATTTTTTGTGTTTTACCCTTGCCTATGGTGCAAAGAGGCCTAACTGGGTTGCCTATTCATGTGAATGGGTTTTTTGCACTGAGCGAAGATCGCTATGATTTAAAATGGACTACAGACCCAAAAAATACTAATAATGAACAAGCTTTGTGGAATTGTTTTCTTATAAGCAAATTGCTTCCTATTGCATACAATAACTTGTTGAAATATTTAATGCAGGAGTGTACAAGCTCAGACATAGTTTATAACTGCTGGCCAAATAAAGATATAGTTGACAAGAAATGGCACCAACTTTTGAAACCTTTTATTGAAAATGTCTCTCAATCAAAATGCATATGTTGGAATTTTCGTAAAGAATGGATATATTCAACAGAATGCTATGTTCTTCAGCTGTCTTTTTTTTCTTCTAAAGAGCAATGCTTAGTTATAAAAGACTATCTAGAAAAGTGTGGTGAAAAAGTTGCAGCAGTTCCATCTCATGTACAATCATATTTCAGTACTCTTAAACTGGTATCTAAATCACTAGTTCAAGATGCAGTTAAAAAGTGCACAAATATTTATGAATCATGCAAAAAAGCTGATAAGTTGCATATTTTAAAATTTATATTGGTTGATTTGTCAGATTTTCCTAAATTACAGTTGCTACCTTTGTTGCCAATGAATGGCGGAACATTTGGTTCAATTAATCCCAAGAACAAGGGTAATCCAATATATATTGTTACTGATAGCCATCAACTTGATATTTTCCCTTGCCATCAAAATTTTCTAGAGATGACACACTTTCAGGAAAATCATGAATTAAAGACATTTCAATCAGCAGCAGCAACAGGTTTTTAATTATTTAGTTATTTATTAAAATGCAGTTCTTTCAGTCAAATTCACAAAAACAACAATAATAATAATAACAATAATAATGATAATAATAAAAATAACAATAATAATGATGATAACAATAGTAATAATGATAACAATAATGATAATAAAACAAAATATGATTAATAATAATAATGATAACAAAATTAATGATAATAATAACTAGTAATAATCATCATAGTACTAATCAAATAAAATAATTGTATTATAATTATAAAGAATAATTATATTACATAAAAATTTAACAAAATGAAATTATTATATTAGCACATTTAATTTTTAAGTTATTTTTACAAATAATTTATATGTAGGAAATTTCAACATCACCATTATTGACTGTTGTGAACAGGCACTGAGAGTTGTACGAGTATTGTGTCAACAAATAAAAGAAAGTTTTCTTAATGTTAGAGATGGTGATTCATTTTTTAAATGGCATAAAGCAATGTGGTTGCATAAACAATCTCATTGTGTTTCTTTAAAAGATCTTGAAGGAATTCCAATGATATTTACAATAAAAAATAGAAATATGTCGTTAAATGACTTAGTTAAGAAAGAAGCAAATGTTATAGTAGAGAGATTTGAGAAAAGTTCATTACCACCAGATGTAAAGCAATTTTTGGAAGACTGTCAGGTGCCATTTTTATGTGCTGGAGACTTGCATGCAAATGACCTATTTGAACTTTGCTCAAACGAGTATGTAATGAAGCCAAATGGCATTGGAGTTTTGGTTTGTTTGATCAATCATAACAAACTAACGAACTGTGATATGTTAAAATATGTTTCAAAAGCAACCGTGGATGTGCGAAAATATATTAAAACTGGTTTGGAAAAGTTTGTTGAATCATTTCCTATGAAAAGTGAAAGCACAATGTTTTTAAAGCAATTGGAAGTGTTTGAAGTATTGAATCAACCAAACATGTTTGTAAGTGTTCAGGATGCATATGTCGTTGATAAAAGGCATTTTTTTAAGCTAATGTCTTGTCTTGGATATTTTGTTGACTCAGCAACAGTATCAAAGTTATTGCTATCTAGGTTGAATATTAAGGAGCTCTCATTTGATGACATTGTTAAAATGGTAACAGAAAAGATCAAAATGTTTTCCACTGATAATCAGCATCATATCTATGAGTTCCTTTTAGAATGTCTTGAGAATTTTCAATTGACAGAAGATGTTTTAAACCAATTAAAAAAACACCTTCAAGTGGCCAGTGATGGTAAATGGCTAATGCCCTGTCACTTGTTTGAAAGAACCAGTGATTTGGAGAAGCTGTTCTACAGAGAACCAAACCGATTTCCTGACAAAAAATACAATACATCAATACTAAAGAAGCTGAACTTGAAACTGCATTCTGATATAACACTCAAGGACATTGTTCAAAGCATTAGTTCTGTTGCAGAAAGTAGTTTCGATGAGAAGGAGTTCTTGAGTATTGTCAACAAAGTAAAACTCATTATGCAGACAGTAGTCTCAAAACGTTTTCAAATGACTGAGTTTTCCAAATACAATTGGATACCCGTAAAACAAAAGTATTCAGGGTGTTTCTACCCTTTATCTCTGCCTTGGTTTGGTGCTAATTGTTATTTGTCCGAATGTAGTCATGTCTACTCAGCTTCACATGAGTTTTTGGTTGGCAGTGTAGCAAATATTATTCATCCAAACTTATCTGATGCATATGACAGCTTTCTGGTCTGCAAAGTTCCGCCTCTGCGTTTGATAATGCAACATCTAAAGAATATCGAAAAATTTTATAATGACGAAGAAAAGGGTCTGTACAAACAAATAATAAAAGTTGTCTATGACAGCTTATGCAAATACAATGTCAATGATGTCGCGCATTATTTTAAAACTCATGCTTTGAAGATTTGGCACGGCTCCTTTTTTTTAGATATTCAAAAAGTGCTATGTAAAAACATGACTCTTCAGTGTAATGTAGCACCTTACTATCATCAAATAACTACAACTGAGGTCCCATGTGCAATGGAAAAGGTATTGATGGCATTGGATGCTTCGCCAAAAAATGAGATTGATGTTTATTTGAGTGTTCTTGAACAAATAAAAGAGAAGCACAAATGTTCAGATAGAGAATCCTACAGCGATCTTCAACTGTCGTTAAACTTGGTCAGATATATTGCTAAACATTTTGCTTCAGTGCAAAGTGGTTGCAAAGTATATGTACCAACTCAATCTAAAAAACTCAACCTTCAGTTGTTGTCTACATGCTATTATAAAAGTATTGACACAGATGCTTCTACTGAAACAGTGCATTCATACAACCTTTTGCATGAAGATCTCACTCAAGAAGATGCTGAGATGTTGAAAGTTCCAAATTTAGTGAGCAAATTGTTGTCTTCAGGTCCTCCAGTTATTTTTCAGTCCTGGGGACAGCAGGAACCATTAACTACCAAGCTCAATCGAATTTTGAAAGACTACAATGATGGATTTGCCATAGCTAAAGAAATCATTCAAAATGCTGATGATGCAGGGGCAAAAGAAGTAAAGTTTCTATATGACAAGCGACAAAATAATAGTTTAAAAAGCGGGTTGTTTGATAATGGCATGAAGTTTTGGCAGGGTCCGGCACTTTGGGTATATAATAGTGCAGAGTTCTCTGAAGAAGACTTTAAGAACATTACCAAATTAAATGCTGGTACCAAAGAGTTAGACACCTCAAAGATAGGCAGATTTGGGCTTGGCTTTAATTCAGTGTACAATATCACTGATGTGCCAAGCATCCTTAGCGGAAATACATTAATTGTGTTTGATCCACACACAGAATATCTTGGAAGATCACTTAATGATAAAACAAATCCAAGAACAAGAATATCATTGAATGGTCAGTCTGATCTCACTCCATTCAACAATCAGTTTAAAGTGTTTGATGGAATATTTGGGTGCCATCTTGATTTTGTAAATGGCGATGTTCAGCCATTTAAGGGAACTCTGTTTAGATTACCTTTGCGTAACAATGAAACTGCTGCACGCAGTAAAATTAGCAAAATAGTATATTCAGACAATGAGATGAAGTTGCTATTTAGAAAAGTAGAAGAAAAACTTGAACATCTCTTATTGTTTACAGAAAACGTTTCTGAAGTTGTCTTGTACGAATTAGCAGATGGCACAAATGATATGTCAGTATTATCTTCAGTAAGAAAAAGCATTCAAGTGATGCATCAAAAAGGCGTTAAAAATGAAATATCTGTTATGAAAATAGGCACAAAGATGCTTCAAGATAATCTGAAGTTTGTAAATGTTGATGTTCAGTTAAAAGTTAAGGTTGACTCTTTTGTTAATAACGAAGCAGTACATAAAACCTATCTTGTAAGTTCTTGTGTTGGCGGAGAGAAATCATACGAATATGCCAGAACACATTCAGGATACAATCCATGTGGATCAACAGCTGTTGAGATTAATGATCAGAGCGAAAATGTGTTTGTAGAAAATGCTGATGGAGATCTGTTTTGCTTCCTTCCTCTTCCAATTAAAAGTGGGTTGCCTGTTCATGTCAATGGGTTTTTTTCCCTGTCAAGTGACAGAAAACAACTTCTCAAGTCAACCCAAGACGAGAAGACATTTGGTTTATCTAGGGACTGGAATGACATTTTGGCAGAAGATTTGTCTACAGCTTATGTTAATCTCCTCCTTCAATTGAAAAGATTACATTCAAATTACAGTTTCATGAAATGGTCAAAAATATTCCCTTGTGCTGCAACAAATAATGCCATGAGCAGTTTGGTAAAGTCATTTGCTCGGAAATTGATTGAAACTGATGATGAACTGTTTCCTTCAGAAGTTGAAAGACAATGGGTTTCATGGAGGAAATTGCGATTCTTGTCTGAAGAATTTCCTCCTTTAATTAAGCCTGAAGTCTTAGCTTTTCTGAGCTGGCATGATTCAATGACGCAAAACAGACTTTTCACTATTGATTTACCCCGTAGTTTTCAGTCCTTGTTTTTAGAAAACGGACTCAAAAATGAACTTAGTAAATCAACAATTCAATGGAATGAGTTTATCAGGTTGCTCTTAGATAACTTTAGTTCATCCCAGGTTAATGTTGATCTAAGAAACAAAATCACGATTCATCTGATTAAGAGCAATATTGACGTTCTTTTCAATTTTCCTTGTTTGCCTACAAAACCCAATGGGAAGTTAAAAATATCATCAGAGTGTGTAGTAGAAGACAGTAAAGTGGCTGTTTTGTTTGGTGTTGATGATGAGGTATTTGTTACTGAACAGTTTAAACCTTATCTACTGAACTTTAAAGACATAAACCAACATCATCTGTCTTGGAAAATGATACTAGTCTGTGCAAAATCTATTTCTAACATGTCACAAATACACTTTGAGAAAGCTGNGAGTTACTTCAAAAGATTTTTTAAAAGAGAATACAATCGTTGGGGTCCTTCAAGTTCTGAACACCAACGCAGGAGTGATTTCGGAAAATGGGTTCCTCCTTCGTTTAATAAAAAAAATCCTCAGCCTGGTGAGGCTAAAAGATGGCTTCGACAAGCAATGTTTGATTTAGAAAGCGCAGAAGAAGACGGCACCTTCGAATGGAAATGCTTCAAGTCACATCAGGTATAAAACGTTTTTAGTATGATATTAAAGAACTAGAAATAGTTGATTGTTTTTTTATTGTTTTATAGGCTGCCGAAAAATCACTCAAATCTGCACAGTATTTGATAGATTTTAAGCACATCAACTCGTGTTCCTTGAACGAAAATGCAATTGGTTTGGACACTGAGTTACGACAATGGGCAAGTGAATTAGAGAATCTTGTTGGCTCCTCAAGTAAATTGAGATATCCAAATCAGTGGCGTTTTCCACACATACCACATGAACGTTACAATCTTGATCAAGCAGATAAATCATTAAAACTTGCTAGATGTATTTACGAAAAAGTGAAACGAAAGCTTGGTGTGTGATTTCGTATACTAGTTTAGTTTTTTTAATTCCTTTTTTTAACTTTAAAACATTCCAAAAGTTGCAAATCCACTAAATAAACAACAAAGCAAAGGAAAAATTTTTGAATCTTTGCCTTAAGTTAAAAGTCGTTTTTTTAAAAAAACCGAGGCTTTTTTGAAGTTTCGACTTTTAAATGACGTTTTCGACTTTTTTAAAATCTCGTAACATTTCTTTTAAAAAAACTTTAACTCTTTCTTTGCTTCGTTTTTCAAAACTTTTTTATTACCTGCTAACTAGAAAAAAATAAAAGTTTTCAATCGTATGATAAGCATCGACGTTTGGCTTTTTGCTTTTGAACGAATAATAAGCGAGTCAAACGTCAACACCAGTCATTTAAGAAAAAATTTAAATTTTTCAAGTTTATTAAAGTAGAACTCTTTATGCTTTTAAAACAGCAAATCATTTGGTGAGACAAGTTTATTTTCATTATGTTTCAATTTGTTATTTAAAACTTGTAAAAAATAAGTTTAAAGGTTTTAATAAGTTAGCAAATTCTGCTCAATGTCCTGAAAGGTTAAATCAAAATAACATAAGGTTTCAAGGTATCAACATAAAATGATAAAATATTCCAGTAACTTTTTTGCTGGGATTTTATATCATTTTATGTCTAAATACTTTAAAGTCTAAAAAATTTCTAAAAATGTATTTTTAGCAATTAAGCTATATGTCAAACTTTTAAAAAGATGACATTTGATTCATCGTCATATTGGACATTTTAAAAAAGATAGCGTTTTAGAAAAACAAACAAAGCTTAGAACATGCTAAATTTTTTCAAAAAAAACTACATTAAGACTATTGAAAAGGCGGAGCTTCACAAAAGCTCAGTTTTTTTTTAAAAAAACGACACTTGTACTTTTAAAAAAGTCCAACATTTTGAAAGTCAAAACTATGAAAAAATAGTCGCCATTTTCTAAAAGTTCTCGAAAAGGTCAGAATTGAGTTGAGTTTTTTGAATGGTATGCCTTTTCAAAAAAAAAATTTGCTTTAGAGCTTTTCTAATTCTGCAAATTTTTTATGAAAAAACTCATCAAAACTGTATCCAAATATAAATTCAACATAAAGTTGTTTTGTAAACAGAAAGAAGTAAGAATTTAAGATTTTGCTCATAAAGAAGCAAAATGTCTGATAATTTTTTTCCTGACCTTTTGTAAAATGTTTTGAAAAGAACAAATTTATTCTTTAACAAAAATTTGAAAGAAAACCGTTGATGAAATTTCGTTTATATGCAGTTTGACTTTTTGTTGTTTCCAATATTTTAATCCTAATACCAATCAAAACTACACCAAAATTGTTTCAGCACAAAACCCTGTAAAAATTCTGAAAACGATTTTGGGCTAGAGTTTTTTGTTCTCACTTTTTTCCAACGTTTAGCATAACTTCATTCTTTTTCGTTTTAGATGAACAGAGTGGTTGCTAAGAACACATAAAACTGTTTGACAAACTTTGAAGATTGTATGTTTAATGGTCCTCATCCCAGCCGGCACACAAAGTTGTATTAACGTTGTATTTACGTTAGATTTTAAGTTAGTACAACGTTGCCGGTTCGGCAAAATGAAAAGGTTTTGTAACGTAAAATTCTTACGTTAGATTTACGTTAGATAATAACGTTATACAAACGTAAAATTCTAATGTTAGATTAACGTTATACTAACGTAATTTTAAGTTGGAAAAATATTGGCGTTTTATATTAACGTAAAATATTGATTGCAATTGTGTTTAATATTTAATGTTAATATACTGTTATATTCATATAACCCTGCCGAAGCCTACAGCTTCGTGTCATGGTTGTTATATGAATATAACCGTATATAAACGGTTTATATATACCTTTAATGTTAATATACTAATATTAAATGTTTAACACAATTATAATCAATATTCAACGTTAAAATAAAGGTTTCTAATCCCTTACAAGGCGTTAGAAAAACAGTTTCGGGGATACTCTGACTAAAAATACAATAAATGTTTTTAAAGGCTTTACCTAAAGATGTATTATGTATTCTTTTGTATATTATATAGCATATATAATAAATTTACAAAAAAAACTAAAAATTAATAATTGTTCAACTTGCTTCCTCAATTAATTTTTTTTGCTTCCATTTACAAATGGTGAGAGCTGTCGATTTCTTCATTTGCAAGATGATTGTTTAAAGCTCTATTACTTTGCCGCCATTCCCTCAAGTATTGATTTTTCTCTTGTTTATTCATTTTTACTATTCTGAAATAAACCTAAATTTTAGTAGTTTTGACAATAACAAAATGATAATAAAAGCTGAATATAATAAAAAAACAAAAAATAAGAAAACCTAAATTTTTGATAATAATAAAAAGGAAACTACATTTATTCAAAGTAAGTTTTTTACTTGCTAGCTCATTAATCTCATACAGTTAAATCTTGTCATAATTAAAATCATACAGCTAAATGTTTTTATAATAATTAAAATCATATTGTTAAATTTTTGTATCATAATAAAATCATACAGCTAAATATTTTTATAATAATTAAAATCATACAGTTGAATGTTTGTATCATAATTAAAATAATACAGTTAAAAGTCTAATCAAATATTTTATTTTAAGCTACTTTTTATTTTATCCTAAATAACCATAGCTAATAAACACAAGCAAGTGTTTTTACTATCTTTCCAAAAATTGTTTTCAGCGCAATTATTACTAATAATTATTACTATATAGTGATAAAAAACACTTGCTTGTGTTCATTAGCTATGGTTATTTAGGATAAAATAAAAACTAGCTTAAAATAAAATCTAAAAATAAAAATGAGGTATTACAGGTTTTTCAAGAATGAAATGTTAAGGTTAAAATTTAGTTTGGAAAATAATTTTAATTTTTTTTTATCATTTTTTTCAGTTCAATTACTAAGTTATCTTAACTAAAACACAACTAAATGAATAAACAAATAAATACTAAAAATGTGAAAATACAAGATGATTATAGGCATAGTATATAATATACTTACGTTGTTTGTCAAAATATAAGCAATGCAAGTAGTTTATTGAAATTGATTTTCCACAACTAACTTGATTTTAAAATATTATACAATGTTGCTCAGAGTGAGTAACTATCAGATTCAAAATAACATCATAGCAGTTTTAATTGGATGAGCATTAGGCTCCTACCAATTTCATATTTGTTTGTAATTTCCTTGCATCTAAAGTAAAATACTAGACATATTACTCGCATTTATTATAGAAAATCTAAACTTAACTATAAATTTGGATTCAACTAAAGGGTTATAAAATAGTAGCACAACTCTTTAAAATTTAAAATGAGATTAAAAGAATAAAAATCGTAAAAATTGCAAACATAAATGTTGGATATATTGTGATGTTTATGTTGACATTTTATATAGTGCCATAAATGGACTATGCTGTAAAAGATACGTTCTTGTTAAAACTCTTCAAAATATTTTTATATGAAAAAAAAATTGAAGATCATTGCCATTAATGCAACGAAAAATTGAATTTTATACTTCAAAGGGATAAGAGCAAGAGGAAAATGATTAATGCCACTATTGACAGATTACAGAATTACTATTGAATTGCTGTTAGGTAAAAGGCAAATAATTTAAAAGGTATGAAAAAAGTTACATTTTCAAGATTGTTTCATGAATCCTTATCATGTAAATAATTCGTATGCTAATAGCCTTATTGGAATCAATAGTTGTTGTTACAATCAGGACAAAGCTAATTCAAAATCTACCAGCAAACCCAGGTACCGGCCTTCCATTCCGAACTGTTTGTCATTTGAAGCCTATTTACATCGCTTTAACTTAAAATGCTTTTTTAAAGTTTCACCTATATGGTAAAACCCAAAAACAGCCTAAAAGTTTTAATTGCAGCACCTAAAACAAAGTATGTTTCGTTTACACACTTAGAGTTAGGGGTTTATGGTACTGTTTCAAATTTTAATGCTTGAAGAAAAAGACTTGCGTTTTTATTTGAGAAATAAATATGGTTCATGGTATTTATATTGAAAGATGAATAAAAATTGTTTGAATTTTGCAGAATATCAAAATCACCAAAATGTTAATCTCGAATGAAAAAGAAGATGTTGACTATGATCAAGAAGAAATATTTTATAATTCTGACTCATGTTCAATGAGTTATATAACTAATATTTATATAATTGAAATTTTGACTGAAAGATTTTGGTAAAATGTGCTTTTCTTAAAATACAAATTTGTGACTTCTCGGCCATCTTAAAAATAACGTTTCCAATTTGTATTAAATGCTTTTTGAATCTAGATTTGCAATTTAAACTAAAATGTTTTCAATATTCCAAAGATTTTCATTTATGAAAGATTGCACTTTTAAGAAATAGATTTTTATAAGCCGTTTTGACAACGTAAAATACTTAGTTTTTCATAATGTGCTTAGTACAATTTATAGATCACTATATTGTCAATGATGTGGTAAAATTTTAAATTTTGTATGGTTTCCATTATTGAGATAAAGTGACTGGGGTGGCATAAATATTTTTAGATGCCTGCTATTTTAATTTGTTAACTGTGGCAACTAAGAAAATTATTTGATAATTTTGAAACTGTTTTATAAAAGTTGATTTTTTGTTTAAAGGTTTATTTTAGAAATGAAAACTTGAGATACCTTATTACCTTAACTTTACCATTCTCTCATAAACTCTGCGTTTTATTCTATACTTTGTCTCCAATATATAGTTCACTCTTTTTCTCTATTGGCTTCTATACAAAAGTTTTATATGTGTAGCACAATGTGCTAATTACACTATTGTTGGTAGTTGCCCAGTTTACCGATTTATATACATTTATATTATAAACATTATACGTTTGTTGTAAGGGAAGAATTTTTTTACAACTCTTCAACACTTATTATTTGGCCACAGTTTTTACAGTTGATCTTGTTTAGGTTAATGTTGACATGGAAATAGTTAATATGTTAATATGGTTCAACCGGTAATATGATTCAACCGGTAGTTGGTCGATTGAAACAGGAAAGAAAACTGAAACTTTCAACTCGGCGCTTTTTCTTATAACTTAACAGATGTTGACGACTGCTCGCTCCTTTTAGACTTGTTAGTGGTGGCCAAGATCTGTCGACTCGCACTAAAACATGTTAATTCGAGTACTGAGGATTACACTGGTCAACACAATTTTTGCTGACTTGGATTTAGTGATTGTTTTTTACTAAATTCGATGCGGTAATTTTTTGGCTTCCTTTTTTGTCTGTCACATCAACTTTTTATTCTGCAGCGTATTAGTGTTTTACGATTCAATAGATAATACAAAATTTATTAATTGATTTCTCAGGGTACATAAGTAAGTAAAATAGGTTCAAAACGTAAGATACACAGTCAATTGAACAGAAATAAACAATAAAATACAGGATAACATCACACTTTTTTACATCTAGACATAAAAGTATGTGGCATATTCATGGAACAAATTTTCGTTTACGAGAGCACTTTGAGTGTTTCATGTCAAGACTCTCGTTGAGTACTTCATTGGCCTTGGTATCTATTTTCCATTACTTTCAAATCTTGAAAGATGAATATTGAGGAAATGAATCTTTATACTCAGTATCGAAACCAAATCCTTTTAGTTTGGAGGCTTAGTACTCCCCAAAAATCATTTTCCAATACACACAAATGAATCACGTGCTCTTTTTTTTTGACCTCAGTCATCGGGCTCTAAATTCTTGATGTTTTATTAACTTTTGTATTTGTGGACCATCAAAAACACCAGCTTTTATGTTTTCATAATTAAGTCTAGGAAATGTTTTGTAAATGAATTTATGGCAGTTACTTTACACTGGAAGAAGTTGCACAAATTACTTCATCAGTCCAAGTTTAATATGAAGAGGTGGGAAAATATTTTATAACATTCTTCTCTCCAACAGTCAGACTTGTTCTCGCTGACCACAGCTTTTGTTCCCAAAGTCTGCCTCTCGCTCAGTTTTCCCATAAGCATAAATATAGAAACTAATTATACCTTTCTTGTTGACTAAGTAAAAAGTTCAAAATTTTAAGATCAATAAATATGACTCATATATGGTCATCATACTTCAGTATATATCTTATACAATGTTTATGTTTTCATAAAAATTTTTACTTTTAACTTCACAGAGTGTCCAATAGGAATAGCAGCAAACAAGATGCCATTATGAAGTAATTTTAGATTCGTCATTGAGCTATTACATTTACTAGGATCATGTTGTGGAACATCCACAGCCGTTAACAGAGTAGCAACGTCATAATTGTAAACTAAATTCTTTTCAAGTTTTAAAGTGCGACATTTTTTTCTTTAACCCTGCAAGTTAACACTTCAGATAACTCGTTTAACCAGCTTTCAAGATCAAAAACAAGGTCTCGAATTTAATCATTGTTCTCTTTGGTTGAAAGTTTGATGTTTAATTGTTGATGCACCTACGAACTCTGTTATCTCAGATCTACAAACTTGCATCTGATACACTTGCTTTGCTTGCATCTTCTAGTGAAGGAAGTTCCTTTGAAAAATAGTATCTCATCTGAGTGAAGCACACCACAAACTGCTGAAGCCAGATTTGGATAACTTATGTTTTGTTTTATTTTCTTCGTATAATCAGAAGTCTTCGTGAAACAGAGTTAACAATGGCATCTGATACACTGACAGTCACAAACATAGTTTTAAAGCACTAACCAGTTTAAACTTACAGCAATAATTTACGGAACTTGTGTGGCTTTTTTCATGTCTAGGCTATCTAGATTACATTTTTACAAGACACGGGCTGTTAACCCTCCAGCTGTAACAAGGGAATTTCCCACATCAACTGTTACGTGGGTTGTTCCTATATCTTATCATTAAAGTCAACCAACTTTGTGAATATACAAGCAAATTAACTTAAAATAATTGCTCATAAATATTTTTTTTATTGTACTTTGAAAGTAAAAGGAATAAAAAAGTGAGAAAAGAATCCTATTAAAAAACAAATAAAATTTTACACCTACATGAAGTACACTAAAACATCAAGTTTTCAAAAATCTACAAGCTACTAAAACTTTCTACTCCACTTCATCATCTGTTACCTCATTGTCAAAGTATTTATCGCAAATAGACTTCATGTGACTCATGTACGTGAACTTATAACACTTTGTTGTCAGACTCATCATCAGATTGGATAGCAGACTCTGTATTGAAAGTATGGCCTGATTATTCTATATAATCATCTTTAGAACTTAAGTCCGACACGGCATCTGCGCTCGAACTATTCATCAAGTTTCAGCAGTACAGCAAGAGTTCTCTCATCAGCTAAGCTCGTCATTTTTGTAATTATATCGCATAATTTCGCAACTAAATGTCTAAAAATACTTAAAAAAAACACAAAATAATAACTGTAAACAACAAGTCCAACATAGGGGTATACCGACACCCCAACTACATTAGATACATCTCAATAGCTCACAGAGAGACCAGGACTATTTTATTAGATCTGAGAACTTAGTTGCAGGTAGAGAGGGTACTTATGAGTGAGTTTATGGAACCTAGACCAAAAATTACGAGCATATCACTCCTCCTGAGGGTTTTTATACCCCTACGGTATGAAAACGTAACCCTCAGGTGTTGCAGGGTTAAAGCTGATTGTAAATAAGAAACTAATTTAAAAAACAAAAAGCTTTAAACATTATTAAAAAATATATTATTATACAAAAAAAATTAGTATAATCTTTCTTTTTAATTTAAACGAAAGTCGTTTAGTATCAAGCCATTTTTCAATAAATTTCATGTAGACTGCTTCAATATGACAAACCAATAAAAAATTGTGTGAAAGAAACCTTTTGGTTATTTATTGGCCTTCAAAACGTGTTCACTAGGTATTCCATTGCCAATCAATTTTTCAAAAAGCGCTTCTTTAAATGTATCTTTATTAACCAGCCTTAATAATATGTATGAGCATTAGGGCGTTCCGTAATTCAATGGAGAAAATTTTTTTTTCGATTTTTTTTGCTCCCAGGCAATTTTCCCATTTCTATTGTTTATGTAAACATATTGTTAAATTTTTTTAAGCCTGAATTAACGTTTAAGGTTGCCACCGTGTGCTAGAATTAATAGAATTTATGTATTTTTATGGTTTTTTACCATATAAAAGCCTATATTTAATGTAAATTTTTATACCATACATTTTAAGTTGGTAAACACTAAACAAACATATATATCAACAGAATTAACGGTAAGTTAAATATATATATTATATTGTTAGTGAATTGTATAGTAATTAACAGGATTGTATGCGGCAAAATCGTGTTATAACATGAATTGACATCTTAACTCAATCCCCTCGTGCTACACTCCATTGAAAGTTGACTGTTGTTAAGTGTGGGTGTTTTATTACATTGTTCAGGTTTTTGATGTATCTTTTTAAATTATAGTTGGCAGCCTTTTGTTAGCAGATACTTTTCTGTTGTTGAATCTAAAAATGGGTTTAATGTTACGTTTGCTTCGTTTAGATGGGTTTAGTTTTATCTTAATATNGTGTTCCTTGAACGAAAATGCTGTTGGTTTGGACACTGAGTTGAGACAATGGGCAAGTGAATTAGAGAATCTTGTTGGCTCCTCAAATAAAATGAGATATCCAAGTCAGTGGCGCTTTCCACACATACCACATGAACGTTACAATCTTGATCAAGCAGATAAATCATTAGAACTTGCTAGATGTATTTACGAAAAAGTGAAACGAAAGCTTGGTGTGTGATTTCGTATATTAGTTTAGTTTTTTTAATTCCACTTTTTAGTTTTAAAACATTCCAAAAGTTGCAAATCTACCAAATAAACAACAAAGCAAAGGAAAAGTTTTTGAAACTTTGCCTTAAGTTAAAAGTCGTTTTTTAAAAAACCGAGGCTTTTTTGAAGTATCGACTTTTAAATGATGTTTTCGACTTTTTTAAAATCTCGTAACAGTTCTTTTAAAAAAACTTTAGCTCTTTCTTTGATTCGTTTTTCAAAACTTTTTTATTACCTGCTAACTAGAAAAAAATAGAAACTCAAACTTTTCAATCGTATGATAAGTATCGACGTTTGGCTTTTTGCTTTTGAACGAATAATAAGCGAGTCAAACGTCAATACCAGTCATTTAAGAAAAAATCTTAATTTCTCAAGTTTATTAAAGTAGAACTCTTTATGCTTTTAAAACAGCAAACCATGCTTCAATTTGTTATTTAAAACGTTTACAGGTTTTAATAAGTTAGCAAATTCTGCTCTATGTCCTGAAAGGTTAAATCAAAGTAACGTAAGGTTTTAAGGTATCAACATAAAATGATAAAATATTCCAGTAACTTTTTTGCTGGGATTTTATATCATTTTATGTCTAAATACTTAAAAGTCAAAAAAATTTCTAAAAATGTGTTTTTTAGCAATTAAGCTATATGTCAAACTTTTCAAAAGATGACATTTGATTCATCGTCATATTGGGCATTTTAAAAAAGACAGCGTTTTAGAAAAACAAAGCTTAGAATATGCTTAGTTTTTTCAAAGAAAACTACATTTAGACTTTTTGAAAGGCAGAGCTTCACAAAAGCTCAGTTTTTTTTTAAAAAAAACGACACTCGTACTTTTAAAAAAGTCCAACTTTTTGAAAGTCAAAACTATGAAAAAATAGTCGCCATTTTATAAAAATTCTCGAAAAGGTCAGAATTGAGTTGAGTTTTTTGAATGGTATGCTTTTTCAAAAATAAAATTGGCTTTAGAGATTTTCTAATTCTTCAAATTTTTTATGAAAAAACTCATCAAAACTGTATCCAAATACAAATTCAACATAAAACTGTTTTGTGAACAGAAAGAAGTAAGAACGGCAAATTATGCCATAAAGAAGCAAAATGTCTGATAGTTTTTTTCCTTACCATTTGTAAAATGGTATGAAAAGAAAAAAATTATTTTTTAAAAAAAATTTGAAAGAAAACCGTTGATGAAATTTCGTTTATATGCAATTTGACTTCTTGTTGTTTCCAATATTTTAACCCAAATACCAATCAAAACTATACAAAAATTGTTTTAGCACAAAACCCTGTAAAAATTCTGAAAACGATTTTGGAGTAAAGTTTTTTGTTCTCACTTCTTCCCAACGTTTAGCATAACTTTGTTCTTTTTCATTTTAGATGAAAAGACTGGTTGCTAAGAACACATAAAACTGTTTGACAAACTTTGAAGGTTGCATGTTTAATGGTCCTCATAGTAAAAATGGAGCATATGTGTGAGTAATGTTGTAATGAAATGTGAAAGCTTCCAAGGTTACTGTAACTCATCGCGTTTGGTTATAACAATTTTGACAATAAAAATAGCGCCAAGTATCTCATTCTGGCGATCACAATCGAACCTCGCGTATATATTTTGATGTTTCTTATCCCTCATAGAGTCACTGAACGTTTACTGCTCAAACATTCAAAGTTGATACAAATGTTTGACACAACCACGATCAATTTTCTTTATTGTTAACTTTGAGTTGTTTAATTTGGGATACGGCAACAAGTCAGATCGGAAATTGATGAACAGCTAGACAACTGGTTTTGCTTAAGGAGATGAAAAATGCTGTAGAAACTTTCGAAAATAAAATAAATAAATGCAATATAATAAATGCAAGATGTTATTTATATTTCTTTTTGTTTTATTTTTAATTAAATCATTTTTAGATATTTTTGTTTGTAATATATGTTTAAAAGCATAATTTTTTTAAATTTGATAAGTCTTTCATATTTTTAAGAAAAATCAAAAATAATTGTAAAATTATGGTGGGCTAAAATTTATCCACAGTACTGTATATATTGAGAAAACAACATTTAATAAAAATAGACATGATGATGATTTAGGTGATTAATAAACATTTTTAAAAAAAGTTGGCAAAGTACAAGAATTTCACAGATTTCATAGAAATTCATAGAATTCACTAGAATTTTCTATAACGTATTTCAGTTGATCAGTAGCTCCCATTATTTACGTCAAAAATTCTGGTCTTTCTTTTGACACTTTATGTAACTTATTTATTATCCTTCAAAAAGATGCGGAGAATTGAAATACCACTGTAAATTGCAAACATAAATCTTGGATATATTGTGATGTTTATGTTGACATTTTATATAGTGCCATAAATGGACTATGCTGTAAAAGATACTTACGTTCTGGTTAAAACTCTTCAAAACATTTTTATATGAAAAAAAGATTAAGATCATTGCCATTAATTTAATGCAACGAAAAATTGAATTTTATACTTCAAAGGGATAAGAGCGAAAAGAAAACTGATTAATGTCTCTATGACAGATTACAGAACTACTATTGAATTGCTGTTAGGTAAAATGCAAATGATTTATAAGGTATGAAAAATGTTACATTTGCAACATTTTTTCATGAACCCTTATCATGTGAATAATTCGTATGCTTATTGCCTTATTGGAATCAATAGTTGTTGTTATAATCAGGACAAAGCTAATTCAACATCATGCATTAAATGTTTATTGAATCTAGATTTGCAATTTAAACTAAAATGTTTTCAATATTCCAAAGATTTTCATTTATGAAAGATTGCACTTGTAAGAAATAGATTTTTATAAGCCGCTTTGACAATTTCAGTAAAATACTTAGTTTTTCATAATGTCTTTAGTACAATTTATTGACCAATATATTGTCAATGATGTGATAAAAATTGAAATCTTGTATGCTTTCCATTATTGAGATAATGTGACTGGGGTGACATAAATATTTTTAGATGCCCGCCATTTTAAATTGTTAGCTGTGGCAACTAAGAAAATTGTTTGATAATTTTAAAACTATTTTAGACAAACCTAGTTGATTTTTTGTTTAAATGTTTATTTTAGAAATGAAAACTCGAGAGATCTTATCACCTTAATTTTAAAATTCTCTCATAAACTATGCATTTTATTCTACACTTTTTCTTCAATACATAATTCACTCTCTTTCTCTATTGGCTACTATACAAAAAATTTATATGTGTAGCATAATGTGCTAATTACACTATTGTTGGTAGTTGCCCAGTTTACCGATTTATATACTTTTATATTATAAAGATTATACGTTGTTGTAAGGGAAAAATTTTTTTACATCTCTTCAACACTTATTATTTGGTCACAATTTGTACAGTTGATCTTGCTTAGGTTAATGTTAACATGGAATTAGTTAATATGTTAATATGATTCAACCGGTAGTTGGTCGATTGAACCGGAAAGAAAACTGAAACTTTCAACTCGGCGCTTTTTCTTATAACTTAACAGATATTGAAAGCTGCTCGCTCCTTTTAGACATGTTAGTGGTAGCCAAGACCTGTCGACTCGCACTAAAACATGTTAAAAAAAGTTACACTTGTCAATACAATTTTTTCTGACTTAGATTTAGTGATTGTTTTTTACTAAATTCGATGCGGTAATTTTTTGGCCTCCTTTTTTGTGTCTCATTAACTTTTTATTCTGCAGCGTATTCGTGTTTTACGATTCAATAGATAATAGAAAATTTATTAATTGATTTCTCAGGGTACATAAATAAATAAAATTGATTCAAAATATAAGTTATACAGTCAATTGAACTGAAACAAACAATAAAATACAGGATAACATCACATTTTTTTATATTTAGACATATAAACATGTGGCATATTCATGGAACAAATTTTCGCTTACGAGAGCACTCTGAGTGTTTCATGTTAAGACTCTCGTTGAGTACTGCAACAGTCGTTTCCCATCATGCGTGTGTTCCATCGGCCTTGGTATCTGTTTTCCATTATTTTCAAATCTTGAAAGATGAATATTGAGAAAATGAAGCTTTATACTCAGTATCGCAACCACAAATCCTTACAATTTGGAGTCTAAGTACTCCCCAAAAATCATTTCGCAACACGCACAAATGAATCACGTGCTCTTTTTTTTTGACCTCAGTCATCGAGCTCGAGATTCTTGATGTTTCATTAACTTTTGTATTTGTGGACCATCAAAAACACCAGCTTTTATGTTTTCATAATTTAGTCTAGGAAATGTTATGTAAATGAATTTATGGCAGTCACTTTTCACTGGAAGAAGTTTCACAAAATGCTTCATCAGACCAAGTTTAATATGAAGAGGTGGGAAAATATTTTATAACATTCTTCTCTCCAACAGTCAAACTTGTTCTCGGTGACCACAGCTTCTGTTCCCAAAGTCTGCCTCTCGCTCAGCTTTCTCAAAAACATAAAAATGGATATTTAGTAATCTTCCCTCCTTGACTAAGTAAAAAGTTCAAGATTTTAAGATCAATACATATGACTCGTATATGCTCACCATACTCGAGTATATATCTAATACAATTTTTATGTTTTCATTAAAATTTTACTTTAACTTCACAGAGTGTGCAATAGGAATAGCAGCAAACAAGATGCCATTATGGAGTAATACACATTTTAGATTCGTTATTGAGCAATTACATTTACTAGGATCATATCGAGGAACATCCACAGCCGTTAACAGACTGGCAATGTCATAATAGTAAACTTAAACATAAATTCTTTTCAAGTTTTAAAGTGCGACATATTTTTTTCTTTAAGTCTGCAAGCTAACACTTCAGATAACTCTTTTCACAAGCTTAGATCAAGAACAAGATTAGATCTCTAATTAAATTATTGTTCTCTTTGGTTGAAAGTTTGACGTTTATTTGTTGATGCACCTACAAACTCTGTATCTCAAGGCTTGCATCTGATACACTTGCTTTGCTTGCATCTTCCAGTGAAGATAATAGATACTACTATCTCATCTGAGTGAAGCACTGCACAAACTGCTGAAGCCAGATTTGGATAACTTATGTTTTGTCTCGTTTTCTTCGTATAATCAGAAGTCTTCGTGAAACAGAGGTAACATTGCATCTGATACACTGACAATCACAAACATAGTTTTAAAGCACTAACCAGTTTAAACTTAGAGCAATAATTTATAAATGGTTTTTTGGCTTCCGTTTGTCTAAGGGATGCTATATGTTAGTCTTTTCCTAGTGTCCTTTGTCCATCGACGTAAATTTTCAACACATATTTACATTATGCGCGGCCCAGGATTTATTCTGATCACACAGTTTAACCAAGTAAGCCAAGTAAGCTTTGTTGACAAAGTAACTAATGTTCATTCTTTGACTTAGTACTGTAAAATTCCTGTAAGTGTAACAAAAACTGTCTGGAGAACTCAAATATTTTTTTGAACTCAGAAACCCCTAATTATCTTAAAATAACTATCAAACCCAGTTTAGCAACAAAAATATATATATTTTTGTCAACCATTTTTTAAAATAAACCGGGTGGAAACCTGGTGTAAGAGCTAAAAAGCTTCTTAGTTTAAAAAAGAAAAAATCATTTCGCCAACTTTTCGTTGAAAATGAAAAAAACTGGGTAAAAAAGGTCTGTAAAAATGATAGTAAGATACTACAAAGAGTGTTTGCGAATCATTATTTAACAATTTATTGAGAACATGATTGTCGAGAAAATGACCGTCATCAAGAGTTGCCCGCAATTTAAGTATTGTATGGTTTGTGTTTTTTTGTTGTTGTTTTTTACCAAACCATAATTAAGTTTTAAAGGATTAACCAGTTTAAACCTTACAGCGATATTTTACAGAACTTGTGTGGCTTTTTTCATGTCTAAGCTATCTAGATTATATTATTACAAGACAAGGGTTTAAAAATAATCTTATTATGCTTATTTTTATTGCGCTGTGTTGATACAACTTTTTAAAAAATTTTTCGCTTAAAAAAAAAAGACAATAATTTTAACCTCAGCATGTCTTTCAAGTTCTTTAATTTGATTTCCTTATTTTTCAACATGTAAAAATGGTTAAAAAAAGAAATTCAGTGGCTATAAAAGGAAATTCAGTCCGCACCGGGTGGAATAAAGTTTTGTAAACAAAACAAACTGTGTTTTTAAATAATATAAAGTTATCAGACATTTAATACTGCTGGTCTGGATTTAACACTGAAAAACTAGTTTGCGTACTATTTATGAAATTTATTTTCCTGTTTTACATTATTTTGACAACTATTAACAAATTCCCCATAAAAATGATAAATATTATGGTTTATAAAAGAATAGAAATAGTATGGAAATATTGGTTGAAGTTTATATTGTGAAAATATTAAGACAGAAGACTAAAGCAATAATATAAAGAAAAAATTCAATTTCAAACCAAATTTCAAAATTTGAAGCAAAAAATTTCACGAACAAAACTTTAGCAGCAAAAACATCTAACTTGTTAATGAATAAAACTTAAATCTTCAAAAGTTGGATAAAAATTCATAAAACTAGACATCAAACAAGAAGTCTGTTAACCCTGCAGCTGTAACATGGGAGTTTCCTACGTTAAATGTAACGTGGGGTGTTCCTATATCTCATCGTTAAAGTCAACCAACTTTGTAAATATATAAGCAAAATAACTTAAAATAATTGCTCATAAATATTTTTTTTATTGTACTTTGAAAGTAAAAGGAAAAAAAAACATGAGCAAAGAATCCTATAAAAAAACAAATAAAACTTTACACCTAAATGAAGTACACTAAAACATCAAGTTTTCAAAAATCTACAAGCTACTAAAACTTTCTACTCCACTTCATCATCTGTTACCTCATTGTCAAAGTATTTATCGCAAATAGACTTCATGTGACTCATGTACATGAACTTATAACACTTGGTTGTCAGGTTCTTCATCAGATTGGATAGCAGTCTCTGTATTGAAAGCATGGTTTGATTATTCTATATAATCATCTTTAGAACTTAAGTCCGACACGGCATCTGCGCTCGAACTATTCATCAAGTTTCTGCAGTACAGCAAGAGTTCTCTCATCAGCTAAGCTCGTCATTTTTGTAATTATATCGCACAATTTCGCAACTAAATGTCTAAAAATACTTTAAAAAACACAAAATAATAAACTGTAAACAACAAGTCCAACATAGGGGTATACCGACACCCCTACTACATTAGAATCAGCTCAATAGCTCACAGAGAGACCAGGACTATTTTGTTAGATCTGAGAACTTAGTTGCAGGTAGAGAGGGTACTTATGAGTGAATTTATGGAACCTAGACAAAAAACTACAAACATATCACTCCTCCTGAGGGTTTTTATACCCCTACGATATGAAAACGTAACCCTCAGGTGTTGCAGGGTTAAAGCTGATTGTAAATAAGAAACTTATTTAAAAAACAGCTTTAAAAAACATTACAAAAAAAATTATTATTGTTACAAAATGAATACTGTAATTTTTCTTTTTAATTTAAAAGAAAGTCGTTTAGTATCAAGCCATTTTTCAATAAATTTCATGTAGACTGCTTCAATATGACAAACCAATAAAAAATTGTGTGAAAGAAACCTTTTGGTTATTTATTGGCCTTCAAAACGTGTTCACTAGGTATTGCATGGCCAATCAATTTTTCACAAAACGCTTCTTCAAATCCATCTTTATTAACCAGCCTTAATAATATGTATGAGCATGTTCAAATGGTTTTTGTAAAACTGTTTATATGAGAAATGTAAAAAAGGCATGTATACTAACTCAGAGGTATATTTGCTATACAACTTCTGCTGTTTAATATATTTAACTTGTGAGTTTATGCAGAAAAGGTAGAAGTTACAAAAAAAAGAGATTTTTTATTAAAAAAAAAACTCTATAACTGCTTAAGAGAGAAAAAAAATTATACAAGAGCTTTGTACAACGCTCTGCTTAATTTTCTAACATATCACTCTGCTTAATTGCACACGTTGTATTTAAATGCGCAAACCATAAGAATTACTACACAAAAACCATAAGAATTACTACAAAAAAATGGGTAGAAAAATGATTGTTGCAGTTAAAGATTAAAGTTAGCTACCTACCTTTGTCTTTTGGAAAATGGAAAAATGAAAAAATTTTATTAGCAGTTTCACTTGTATTTGTAAAGATAATTCTGGTCAACATGAAATTTCTGGCAAAAACTTTTAAACTAAATTTTAACTAAATATGGGCTGCTGATTACAAATATGAACACTAAGAATATGAACACTCACTTTTTATCTATCACATCAGGATTTTGAGCTATATTATTTATAAATTTTTAAAGAAAATTGCTCATCGTCCAATATAACGAAGGTTTCAGGATAAAACACGTACTTTTTATTACTACATTTTGTATATTCTTATTCAAGGAATAAAAAAATTACAAAGTCCAAGTTCAGCAAACCAAATATAGTGACATAATTAAAATAGAAAAAACAAAGATACACACAAACGAACACATATAAAAAGTGCGCAGATTAATGGCAAATGGCAGTTATATAAGGTTTTTTTTCTAGGCTGATCTATAATGTACAGCTTCTGAGTTATCTCTCATCAAGATCCAGAAAAAATGTCCCATCATATGTGAATCCCACTGGCCTTGATACCGTTCTTTCAATGTTTTACTATCTTGATGAAAACGCTTCCCTTGTTCCTTGCTCACATCCCCAAGTTTTTCCAGAAAATTGTCCAAACGGCTGTGCAAATATTAAATCTTGATCCTCGTTCTACATCCAAGATCTCGCAGGCTCATTAGTAGCTCTCCTAAAATCTCTTTACAGTTGTCTGGTTTCTTACTCCCTAGAAAATTCTTCACCAAATGAGTTTTATTTTACAAAATGCGTTCCAAGCTCTTTATTTTTGTCTCGTTCATCGATGTTAAAAAATCTCTCATAAAATCTCGTTTTTATTTGAGGTCCACCAAGTATTCCATTTTTTCTTCTCTTTATTGAGACCAGGAAAAGTTGAACATATATAACTGAAGTATTGTCACTGCGGTCTAAACCTTTGACAAACTGCTTCATCAATCCAAGTTTTATGTGCAAAGGGGGAAACATAATCTTTTTCCTATCCACTAGAGGATCATTGACGACATTCTTGTCGCCAGATGCCAAAGTCTGTCGCTTAGGCCATTCAATTTTCAACCAATTCCTTGCTGTATCTTTATTGTCCCAATAACACAGAAAACATGGGTATTTGAGGTTTTAGTAATGATAAAAACGGGTATGTAACGGATATGCGGATGCATGCGAATTGTGGAAATCGACACTTTATCTTGTGAAGGTCTCTTTTTCTTCCATTAAAGTTATCATTAATGTACGCATTGTCTGCATATCCCTTACTTACTCTATTGCGCAAAAATGAGATGTGATAAAGAAAATATAAGCTCAGATTTAGATTCAACATCCTCAAATTAGTTTAAAACTGTTCTTAAACTCCATGCCAGAGAAAAAAATATTTTTTTTACATACCTGTGTAATTGCAGCAAAAAACAACGGCATTTGAATTTTGAAGATGATGAAGAAAATGATGAAGAACAAGACGAAGATGAAGAAAAAGAGGTAAAGTAGACTTTTTCAACAATTATTATCTCCATTAGACATTAACTCCGTGACCACAATAAGTTTCAACAAATCATTTTTTCTCTTATTTATCATAAGAGAAAAAATGATTTGTTTACTGTTAAGATAATATAGAAAATAAACATGAAACTTTATATCGCAGTTTCAGCCAAAATTGAAATTGCATTTATTTACAAATCTCATCTATACTACATATCTCACACCACGTTTTTCATACTTTTCATCAAGTTTCGTCATGACTCATGCAAGGTTTGACCTGAAAGGACTCATGCAAGGCTGGACCTGCCGTAGGCATGTCTTTGCCTCATAAAGCTAGTCTTGTTCTTGGTGGTGAAGCTAGGCGGATAGATCCAGAGTGCCGAAGCCGGGTGTTTATACAAACTACTGTTTGTACAAGTGGATTGTAACTATTTTCGAAGTGTGTTAAATCGAAGTTACTAAAAAAAAGTTTTGATGAAAATCATGAACGTAATTTTTTTAAGGTTTTCTCCTGTATTAGAACTATAACAAATTCATACTTTGTACACAATGCCAGGCTTGAACTTTAGCCTGGCATTTTTTTAGTAAATTTTTTTTCTTTTACTTTTAAAGTTTGGCTCAAATGAGATGTTTAGCAGTAAGTGGGTAGGAAAATATTTCCGAATCAAGTGTCACTGACAATTCGGCGACAACTACTGTCACCACGATATGAAACTCAGTGGTCCGACAGGATGAACAATAAACTTACCTGCGTGCAGAGCTAAAATTAATATTCTTCGATGCGATGAATACAAACTTTAAATTATGTACGCGCGCCAAGGTATGTAATTGGTTAAGTAAATGAAGCAGTTTTAAACTGAAATAATCTTTGGATTATCTGAACTTATTAACTGAAACTGGATTATCTGAACTATTAACTGAAACTGGATTAACTGAAATTGGATTATCTGAACTATTAACTGAAACAATCTTTGGTTTCAAAAAATGTTTGTAATTATCTGGGAAACGGCATGTTACAGAGTCATCTTCATATTTAACAAGTCGCAATTTTTTAGGTTTGTAAAATCAATCGAATTTGTAAATGAATCGGTATCTTTCGGCAAGAATTTATATAAGAAATTATGACGCCTGGAAGTAGGTCTAAGATAAGGCACTGTTTCGACAAGTGGAGAGGAAAAACGTTTATGGTAAAGAAATTGATGACAAGCCACCTATTTCGGAACGACAGGTTTGGGGCTATTTTCAAATCGAATGAAATGGAAAAGCATTTGATAGAAGGTTTTGTTGTAACCAATTGTCCACCTTTCATCTCACCTACCACCTCAATATCCAATTGAAGTTGCAGAGCTGTAAAAAGACTAATTAGAACGTGAAAATCGAGATGAAAAGCATAAAAGAATGCGACTGAGAGTTTTCTGACCATTTAAGGAAAGAAGGTTGATTGGGCCAGTTCGCAATCGCAATATTCAAAGCAGAAGCCAGATCACCGGTGCTCAAAACCTAAGACCCACTTGTTCAAAGAGACATTTTAAGTCTTCCAGGTCAAAGAGACATTTCAAGCTTTGAGCACCCAGTGACTTGACTTCATTCGAAGACTTCATTCAAAAACTTTTTTTTTTCTATTTATTAATTTTTTTGTTCACTGTTGTGCAAAGTCGCGCGAAGATCTGGCAGAACACTGTTCAACAGGCGATTTGCTAGATGGATGGGGAGTGGCTGATATCATAGTAAAGATAATATCAAGAAAAATAATAAAATTTCGACAACTACATATTAATAATACAAGAGCTTTTATGATTTACTAAGATACAACATAAAGATCTGGGTGTCCATAAAACCGAACAAAAAGACTTAAACAACACCCACTTATAAAAGCATGGCCTTTGAAACTTCTTTCGCTACATCTTCACCAACCAATATCTTTACAATTTCAAGAGAAAAATCAAAAGTTGTTCCCGGTCCCTGGCTGGTTACCAAATTACCGTCTGTTACCACTTTTTCTTCTTTATAAGTATATCCTAAATAAAAATACAAGTCAAATAAACAAACGTAAAGTTTTTTTTTTATGTAAAACTTTCAGTCATATTTACAAACGACAAAAATGTTTATAGAAAAATGTTTGTTACTATATGCACTTTATATAAATGCCAAACTTTATCTTCCAAGAGCTTCTTAACATTGAGTAATGCAAGAAAGAGAAATTGGTTTGTAGAAAAAGTCTTACTACCAGCTCACATTAAAATACCTTCCTCTTTTCATAAATTTTTTATTCAACATTCTTACAGGATTGCAGAGCCAGGAATGTATGTTTTTCCAAATCCTTTTTTCATTTTTATAATAGAATTTTTTTAAAGCATTGTCGTTTTCAGGCTGTAACTCCTCCCACAGTGGGAATTCCAGGTTGTAACTTCTCCCATTTCAGCTTGAACACTTTGAACAGCTAGTTTTGGCCCCAATAGTTTTTCGAAGGGGCCTGTGTTTGCGCCAATAGTATCAAAGCAGATTCTATACAGATATGGTCCGAAATCAAGTTTAAAAGATCTGTGCCTTTAACATCCTGACTTTGAATATTTTTTTATATAGAGTTTGGTTTTTGAAGAATTTACTCTTGCAAATAATTTAATATGACCTTTTACGCTTAAATCAGCTAGAAGCCTTAACCCAGACCTGCTTCTTATTATTTCTTAACGCAGAACTGCTTCACGGAATCAAGATACCAGAGAGAATGCACAAAAACTCACTGAGCAATCTATCCTTAATGTAAGATAAATGTATTTTTGTTTGGTAAGATGAAATTTTTTCATAAAAATAAATTTCATAGTTGTTGCTAGTGTACAAGCAACCAATTCTAAATTGGCTCCCAACGGTACCTGTCTGTAATTAACTGACAAAGGTACTTGTCATATTGGTAAATACTTATAATATAACTAATATATTAAATTATAAAATATTTAAAATAAAACTTTTACAATTACGATACTTCTATTTATTATTTTCAAACTCCATTTCAAATTCAACCCCAACACTTCCAATGAAAATTTAAATACATGTTAAATAAGGGAAAGATTCTAGAATTAATATGATGTTATTTTTAAGAGCTGAAAAGTTTTTTAGTTTAAAAAAGTCGCCATCCGCCAGTTTTCTCGTTGAAATGACAAAAACTGGGTAAGAAGGGTCTGTAAAATAATAGTAAGGTACTACAGAGAGGGTTTGCGAACCCAGTAAAAAACTATAAACCATAGCCTAATTTGTGGAGGTCTGCAGTTTTCGATATTTTGAAAGATATGAGAAAATTTGAGTAATTTATGAAAGTCAGCTAAAGAAGAAAATTAATAACGAATCCAATAAACAAACGATTTCCTAACTTGCGTGAATTAAGTCTGCATTTTTTTCAGCAGCCTTTACGGTAAAAGTCAATTTGTTGGTAATCATATTGCTGGCCATTGTCAGTCTCTTAGATATAAGAAAATTTTTTATTTAAAGCATTTGGCAGGATATGATGCCTTATTATTCGAAACATTTTCATGAGAAACATTACGAATAATTATCCTGTTCAATTACATACACATGGCCACTTCTCAATACAAGTGTTGATTCATGCCTCGATTTACACAGACCAACTGCTATCGATAAAAGCTTACCATCATATGCTATTTCAGCAATTATGTACAATTCAACTATGTTACAGTTCAGCGGATGTTTTTTTGCATTATTCACCCTCCATTGTTTACTTTTTAAAAAAAAAATTCTCACCATTGAGCTTTTCTCTCAAGGATGGATATGAGGTTATTTGTCTTCCCAGCCCAATATGATGAGCAGCTAAAACTGTCGGACCTAACAAAAAACATTCGTTATAATTTTTTATATAAAACTATACTCTTCATAAAATGCAACCAGAAAAAAAAATAGCAAAAACAAAACAAAAAATAATTAAAATACCTGCACAAATAGCAGCTATAAGATGCCCTGACTTGAAATGTTTTTCAAGGATGTCTTTCACTGTTTTAGACTGATGAAAAATTAAGCAAAAATAAATTTTTTAAAAATGTTTTATTTCGTCTTTGTTGCAAATAAACACAATAAATAAAACTGAGTTTCATTTTTTCTTGAAATTTTGATTTGGATTCCACAAAAGTCATAACATTACAAACTAATAATAAATTCAAACATGTAAAACAGTTAAAAATTCATATGCCTTAACGTGAGCTAAGCTCAAACTCAAACAAAAGCTGATTTAAGCCTCGACAAAAAAATCAGCAGTAATTTTATTAAATTCAGTAAGATTGGGATGCCAATCTGTAGTTTTTATTGATAAATAATGTAATACTAAAGTTACAGATTAAAATAACGTAAATCAAGATTTATGTGGTTAAATGTATAATACCAACTGATTGAGATTATGTGGTTAAGTGTATAATACCAACTGATAGAGATTATGCGAAAATGTATCCTTATTACCAAATGATTAAAATTTTTCATAAACTTTTAAATAAATCGACTAAAAAGAAGAACGTCATATGCAAATAAATGATCTGATTGCACTCAAAGTAAAGTGATAAAAATCATACTTCAGAGAGCTTCTTTGCGCCTCCCATGCCACCTGGGATAACAATTACATCATAAGTTCTCTGTAATAAACAAAAATAACTGGTAGAAATGAAAATAATAACTTGTAATATCAAATTAACAGGAAAATAATTTTTAAAACTATGAAAAAGTTGGGTTAAAAAAAAAAGAATAAATCAGCACGTTCTGCTCTAGAAATGTTGAATAAGATAACAACTTATTTAAAATTTTTTTACAGACACACAAAAAATGCTTTTTTAAACTATGTGTTTAATGTAAAACAGGATTGCAATTTTTTTTGCTGCTCTTTTGAAATGAAAGAATGAAGAGGAGAGGGTACTTTTAAAGTCACAAAGTTCTTTGCTCCGAGACAAAAAGAGAAATAAAAACAGATTATAAAGAAATAAAAGTTAATAATTTTAAAGAAGAAATGTTTTAATTCAAAAATGTTAATGGAAAAATTGAATGAAATGCTGCTCATGTAATTATAATACCATTAATTTATACTACAGTAATAACATTTTAAAATGTAATACAATTTCAGTGCAAACAAAAAGCTGTCAAACGAAGTGTGATTCATTCAAATTAAGGTAAACTAGTTCAAAAAATGAAAAAAATTTTAGGTTCCTAAAAGGAATATCATTAATGTGGAACAAAAATGGAAAACAGTCTCAAAAAAAAAAAAAAAGAAGAACAATTTTTATATATTCTTACATCTTTAACATTTTCCAAGCATTCATCTGGTTGAATATTAACATTTCGGCTACACTTGACCAATGTTCCATCAAACCCAACCACTGTAACATCAATCTGGTTTAAGTCAATAATTAAAAAACTTAATTTCCTTCAACCAAATTAAATGAAGTAGATATATGGTGCAGATAAAACAACACTCGTAATGGGATTAACAAAATCCTGCCTTAGCTCGTCTCAGCACATCAATGGTGATAACAGATTCCATTTCTTCTGCTCCTTCAGCCAGAAGTACCAGTGCTGCTTTTGCAGACATTGCTAAACCTTGTATTATATAAATGCTTAAAAAGAAGACAAGATTATATAAAACGGTTAAAATGCTTGTAAAATTCTTAAAATATATAAAATGCTTAAAAAGAAGACAATAAGTAGAAAAAAACTTTGTAAACCAAATTATTTTACATTAGAAATAACATAAGACACATAAGAACTTAGAAAAAATAAAAAAAAAATTTATCAATAAATCAAATTTTGAGAAAATTATTATCTTATTTCTATATAAATGTAAAACTTATACATATAATTAAACTTTGAAGTAAAAGAAAAAAATAATAGTTGAAAATGAAATTTCTTATTGGAATTTTAGAAAAAAATTAGTCTTTTTAATTTTTAATGTTTTCAGCCCTTTGAGCAGTACTAATTACAGTAATAAAAGAGAATAAAAAAGTAAAAATGTTAGAAACTTCTCTCAAGAAATTGAAACAGCTTTTGTTTGTGTTTAAAAATAAAATTTATATAAAGCAAAAGAAATAAACTATTTCATAAAACTATAAAAGTAAGAAGATATCTATGAGGCAATAAACTTTATGAGTATATTGTTAAAAACTTCAGGCTGATCATAATGTGGAGCATGGCTTGCATTTTCAACACATTCAATTTTTCCATTTTCCAGAAACTGTAAAGATAATCTACCAGTATCCAGCAAACTAGAAAAAAAATTTATCATCTCATACTTGAGCATAAAAACAAAAATTTTTAACAGTAAGCTTAGTAAACTGTCTATTATTTTATTGAAACTGTTAAAAGACTAAGTTTACATTTCTATAAATGTAAGAAAAAAAAGGTACTAACCAGATTGGATCATTGACACCCCAAATCAGTAAAGTGGGTGGGATAATCTTTTTGAACCGACGAGAGGAGTAAACTTGATTATAAAGATTTCGATAATAATTCAATGGGCATGTAAAACCACCTGTGTAAGATAGAGTATTTAAATCTTTTTGTTTTGTTATAACTAAACTTATCACAGCCCCACATACCACCTGATTACAAATGAAATTGATTTCTAATTTTACGGTAGTGCAACAAAGTTTGAGTGCATTCGTTAATCTTTTAACATTCGGTAGAGATAAAATTTCATAAAATAAAAACTAAAAGGTTTTTTTTAATTTATTTTTTAACTTGTTTATTTAGAAGATATATTTACAATTAAGGCAAAAAAAAAAAATTTTATTAATAAAACAAAAATAGTTGTAAAATTTCTAATATATTACTCTTTCCATAAACCTTAACATGATTAGAATACATAGCAAAAGAAAGTTTTAAAAGCTTAAACTTTTTTGGACTACTATATAACTCTTTCCATAAAACTTAACCTGTTAATTTAACTTTCATTTTAATAAAGATTTGTAAAAAACTGACAAGTGATAATAGACACTTAATAGAGTTAACATACCCAGTTAAAGATCAATAATGAATAAAATATCAGGCTCAAGATCAATGAAAATAATATTTTTTTATGATACATAATCAAAAAACCATAATATGACAAACAGCACAAATGATAATACTTTTGAGGACAATATTGAAAAAGTAGAAACTTCACGTTAATGCTGAATTACAGCTATGGAAGATGTGAAAAAACTTTTTATCCTGGTTTTTTTCTATATATAAAAGTTTTCTTTAAAAAAAAAAACTTTTTATGTTTACGTGTTTCGAATAAATTTTAACTCAAGCTTTTGTACCTCTGCTATCAAAGTTGTTGCAAAGTATCTGAAAATTGCATAAGATTATAGTGAACTCTAAGTTTTAAAGGTTTTAAAGATATTTTCAGGGTTTATAAAAAGGTTTTCAGGTTTTAAAGATACTTTCAAACAACGCTCTTTCATTTTTAAATGATTAAAATGACATGTATTTTGATAAAAAGATAGCATAATTAGTTTATTGAAAATTTGATGTCACAAACTATACAATTTTTTCACTAAAGCTTTGAAGATTATAAAAGGATATTGGTGTGATTTGTCATTAGGCAGCTTTTTCTTAATTTTTGAAAGTGAACTCAGTTTAAGTAATAATGTCATGAACTAAAAGATTATTTTTAATTCTTTCACTACAAAATGTAAGACAATTTAGTTACCTCTCTGAAAGCAATACTTGTATGCCTCAAGATCCGTATCAGTAAAATTTTTAAGGTTTCCCATGTTCCTTATTAGGTCCAATAAAGAAAAGTCACTTGATGAGAGAAACCACTCAGGAAGATATGGTAACTAAAAAACAAGTTTTTATTTACTTTTATAATTCAAATCACTTATCATCTCTATGCCTTTCTTTCTTCATTTTGATTTTCTTTATTTTTTGGCTTTTCAATGTTATTTTCATGTTATTTATATCAACTAACCATAAAAAACAAAACTACAACAACAACATAAATCAGTTGTATACACTTTGCAATACAACAAACTACCTGAAAAAAATAGATATAACCCATCCTCCAAAATTGTTTGAATGATGCTTTTTGAAAAGCTCTTGAATAAGGTACATTAACAATAACTAATTTATTGACAACTTCAGGGAAATCTTAAAAGAAAAAAAAAACTAATCAATCAATTTTCAAATAAAATAAAAACATTTCCACTGTATGTGTATATATAAACATTTCCACTGTATGTGTATATATAAACATGACAAAAGTGGCAAACATTTCATGTTTCTTTCACAAAAGTTTCGATGATTAAGTACAGAAAAATTAAAAAGCCAGTATTTTTAATGGGTCACAGATTAGGCAACTTGTGAAAGATCTTAATTTTGACAAATCAATGGCTGAAGTCAAATCCAAAGCAAAGGAACTTATTTGTTTAATTTATGAATAATTTCATTGGTAACAAGATATCTGACATCCATGTCAAGCATTTTGAGTGTATGCTATCGAAATTGCAAGAGCAAGGGTGCAGCATGAGCATAAAATTTCACTTCCTGCATTTAGACCAATTTTCACAAATTTTGGGGAATTTTAGGAGCAAGGTGAAAAATTTCATCATGATATTCAGACAATGGAAGAGCATTATCATGGAAGGTAGGACTCACATATGATGGCAGACTACTGCTGGAGTTTGCAACATGATCAACCTAAAGTTGTTCATTCAAGGAGATCTTATAAAAGATCATTTTATTGTGCTAAATAGAAATTTTGTTAACATATGTATTAGCCTTCTTGTATTATTTAGTCAAAATAGTAAAACTTTTTATTTTAAAAAGAAAGCTGTTAGCAATTTTCCAGTATTTTTTTATAGTCAGAGCCATAGAAACACCTAATAACAGTAAAAAAAATTAAGGAAACAAGAATCATGTCAACCAATTTTATTTTAGTAATGATTTATTCACATTATAAAAGTTAAGAGTTGAAATACATTTTTCATGGTGTCTATTCAATTCTGCCATGTCTGTGTACATTTTCTTTCTTTTTTTTTTTTTTTTTTTTTTTGCAATTAATCCCATATGCAAAATAAAAAAACACCAAATAGAATTATGAAATATAGATATTGTAAATACTTTATTTTTTGAATTTTCTTGCATATTAGTAAAATTGCTTTAACTAGAATGGCCAATTTGCAGATTAAGCAATAGATAGGCATATCTTGATTTGTATCCAACAATTTTTTTATGATGTTTGGAATAACACTTTAAGAAAAAAGGTACCTGTAATAAAAGCATATATACTATAGATGTGAAAACAAACTATATTCAGTTTTAACTAACATTACAGACAAATTATTTATTTGCTTGTTGACTATTGATAAATAATCATGTCTATTGATAAAACAATCCTACATCTGCATGACAGCAATCTATAGGTAAATACCAAGAGGAAACATAGTTACTTACTATAAGCCATAGTAAAAGATACAAGACCACCCCAATCATGTCCAACTAAAACACATGAATTGTATCCCAGCTCAAGAATAGCTTCTTTCATATCTTCAGCTATTTCATTAACATGATACCTATCCAGCTTTGAAGGCTTACTTGAATCTCCATAACCTGCATTAAAAAAAAATTTGAAAAGAAATTAGCTTTAAATTAAAAAGTACTAAGAAGAAAAGCCTTTGGAAAGCTTTTATTTTTAGTGAAACTGACCCTGCTTTTAAGATTCAAGTAATATTTTGAGAATAACGTTTTTCAAACTTTCATTAAGTGACTCATTTTTTCTAGAACTTTTTTCTGGATATTTTCTCTGTTATTTTAGTGATTTTTTTTTTCTTGTATCATGTTAAAAAAGAATTATAACTTCCTCAATTTTGGAAAAAATTCTGAATATGCAAAAAAAATGCTTAAATGAAGTCCACTATATTTCTTTTTTTATTCATCAACAAGTCCTTATATGTTAATTTTTATAAGCTTAAATGTAAAGACTTGTTGGTGAATAGAAAAAAAAATTTTAAATAATTTAAATATATACCAATTTAGAAAATTGATCAGAAAATTTGTTTATATTTAAAATTTTAAATATAGATCAATTTTCATTATTTTTGAGTAAAAGCCCATTATGATATAGGATACAAGGCTTTGATTATTTGAAAAAAAATCAAACCCCAAATGTACTTACACATTGACAATAAAGTGCTATATAACTGATGATTTTAAAATTTTGAATAACTCTTTTTACTGTAACACCATATGGAGTGTCAAAAAAATGCCAAACTGCTTTTCAGTCTATTGTATTTTATGAAAACAAAAAAATAGAATGAGAAAAAGCATAACTATTCAGTCAGTGATTATAGATTCAGTCTCAAATTTGAAAATCATCATTTCAAGGGCTGAAGACAGTTAGGATAGATAATTGTTAATCAGAATTTTTTGAATAATGTGGCATAAAATTAACTTATGTACTTTTATTCTGACTGTTTGCATCATTGGTGAAATAATGGATTTTCTGATTTTCTGATTTTGTGAATATTCTTTGTTCAGAACTGGTATGATTTTGGAAACTGAAGATTACCCTCAGTATTGTACAGCAGATAAACATAACTGAAGGCTACCCTCAGCATTGTGCAGCAGATAAACATAACTGAAGACCACCCTTAGTATTGTGCAGCAGATAAACATAACTGAAGACTACCCTTAGTATTGTGCAGCAGATAAACATAACTGAAGACTACCCTTAGTATTGTGCAGCAGATAAACATAACTGAAGACTACCCTCAGTATTGTACAGCAGATTATCAGACAACAATAACTTTTGCTCATTTAGAGCTTTATTGTTCTTAAGAACAATAGCTATAACCAGTGTTAAACAAACTACTCAAAGCAGTTTCATTTGCTCAATCTTCTACCTGTTCAATTTAACTTTTTTTTCATTTCTCTCTTTTCTTGGACACTTTTCATACTCATGAAACATACATGCTTTATTTTCTATTGAACATACAGTTAAGGCCATCAGATCTTTTAACTTTAACTCATTTTTTTAATTCTTTTAGAATAAGATTTGGATTTTAATTCTACATAAAAACACAGGCTGTATATCCCTGATTTTCTAGCAACAATACAATGTTTTGGCCTTAAAAGCATATGATATTATCTCCAGCTTAACTATACCATTGGATTTTAATGCTTCTAATTGTTTCTGATGAAGTTCTTAAAGATTGCATTTGTTGCTTTGGAATGTGCTTTCCACCATCAACTGTCTCTATGCTACCACAACCCTTCTTCTGGCAAAACCCTGCTATTACTATTATCCTAATAAGAGTGACATTTTGCTTTACAACTTCAGTATTAAATTTTTTACAATTTCTTATGTCTGTTAATCTATCACCAAGGATTCCTTTAATGTCCCACAAAGCTCTAGCTTGCTTCACCATATATTGAGTTAATTTAACTTGATTTGTGGTTTCCTGAATAGTCCAATGGACAATAACTAAGTTGAGTAATTTTATATTTTGTGAAATATTGATCTCATTATGAGACTTTGGTTTTAGCTGTTCCATAATAAAATCTAAAGGGGAGCTTTTTTGAAAGTATTGATTTCCGGCTCCTCTTGTTCAGATGCATTCAAAGATTCATTTAACAGCTTAACTTTCTTTTTTACTTTATTGTCTATTTGTAGCATACTCATGCTGGATAATCTTTTAATAGGAGACACACCAAATTTACTAAGACAAGAGTTTATAGCATGCATTTGTGTAACAGTTATCCTATAACCTGAATCATGTCTCTTCTCAACTTCTTCAACAGCCTTGATTTTTCATACACAGCCAAAACAAATTTTCAAGGAATTAAAGTACAGTTTAATTGATTATGCTCCAGAGTGACATTGGTCAGGTTTTCTTTAACAATCTTTGAGTAAATTAGTTGAGGGTCACATCATGACTTATTGTATGTTGAATATTAACAAATAATTTGTAAACTTTGATGAGTACAAATTGTATGCAGGTGAACATTTTTTTATTCCAGTTCTTAAGGTTATTTTTCTTTATTATATAATTCTGAATTTTGCATAAATTGCAATTTTTAGCTTAACTAAAGTTACATTTGGGTATGGTATCTTTTCCATTAAAAGACCAGATCAAGGATAAGCAACCATCTATGCCTTTTTCTTTTTAAGAAACAACTTATAATTGGTTACATCCCTCACATGGACAAGGAGGCAGGTAGGAGGGGAATTGGCTTCTACTAACACTAATCAATTCTGATAATTGAAAAAGAGGGTTTCTAAAAAATACTATGATTCTTGTTGTGAACATAAGTTTAAAATGTTTGCACTTTTATATAGTTGGCCTAATGGTTTTGTTTTCTGTTAATATTAGATCATTATAAAGTGTTAGAAATATTTATGAGTTGTCACAAAATGGATGAAAATGGGGTTTTTTAGACAAGTAGTCTAAAAAGACTACAAGCCCATTTTCCTAACATGCATGCACAACAGGAAGGTCGAGATGTTTTACTTGTTCTTAATTGTGAAATTGGTCCAGCACTTCTTAAAGCCTGTCAGTATGACTGTGATCGTGATTCAGTGTGTTTGTCAAGGGCTGCACAGATTATAGGCAAAACTATATTTGACACCGCTGAACCTTTTACAGGTACATTTCAGCCAGGGTGTCAGGAAAGGTCAGTATCAAAAAACCTCCTTGCACTCATTAATATGATACTAGAAGGTCCAAGATATTTATCTAAAAAGATTTAGTCTAAGTAAAAATCCCTATTTATAAGACAGAAATATCCGGAAAATAAATCTAGAAAAAATGAGTCACTTGTTAAAAATTAGAAAAAAGTTATAAGATTTTAAAATGGTCTATTTTTACCATTTGTGAAATTGAGGGGTACCAGCCAATAGTGTTTATAAGACTATAATTTCTGAACTGCTGCAATTGGAAGCATAATATTTCAAATTTAATCTACACTTAACCGCAAAATTAACGCACCACTTATAAATTCTGACTTATTTTGTATTTCCCAGATATTAAAATATTATGTATTTCCCGGATTTATCAATTACAAAGATGATAAAAATGTTTATTGTTACGCATTTTATAGGTTTTATTCCCTTATTTAATTTCAAAAATGTAGCAGCTTTTTATAAGTAGCATGTTTTGATGTAATTAAACCTCACTTCTAAAACAAAAGTATGTATTGCTTTTAAATTGTTTTAACAGTAGAAAAGATAACTTTCATTTGAGCAACACATTGTTTGCAATTCAGCTTTCTAGATAAAATTTAAGTCATGATCAATGTGTTGCACTTGTTACTTTGTTTAACAAATTACAAATTTGGTAGAAGATTTGGAGTACCTCATACAACAGTCAGTAGGGTTCTACAAAGTTTTGTAGAGGCCAATGATCATGTTAGACGACTTGGCTAAGGCAGACCATGAGCTACCAATGTCATGGAGGACTGATTTTTAATGCTACAAACACTGAGAGAATGGTTCACTACAACACAAAGTCTCCAAATACAACTTGCTGAAGTTCATAGAACTGCTGTTAGTCAAAATACCATAAGAAGAAGACTTTGTGCTTTAAATTTATGACCTTGGGCAGCAGCTACTGGTCCCAGATTGTCTGTATACCACAGAAAAAACAGACTAACTTTTGCAAGAGGTATATGAATTGGGAAATACATGATTGGGGACAGGTCTTATTTACAGATGAGTCAAGGTTTTGCCAAGTAAGTTCTGAACGCTGACAATGTCTTAACCGTATTTGGGAAGAAATGATTAGATTAGAAGAAATGATTAGATCACTAATTGAGAGTATGCCACGGTGCTGTCAGGCTGTAATAACATCAAGAGGTGCTAACACTAGTTATTGATAAGTTAAAAATGTTTCAATTTAAGCTGTATTAGTGTGCATAACAATAATAATCATTTTACTTTATTTTGTTAAACAAACCATATTTTTGGTTTTAGGTTTTTTTTCACCATCCTCAAAGTCAGTTTTATTATTATCATCAAAATAATTGTTCATGTGTTTTATTCTTAATATGTTTGTCAAAATATATGATAATATTGACAGCACATAAAATAAATCGAACTGTATAGTAGTTCGTTAATTTTGTGGTTAAGTGTATTTATATAATGCAGATGAAATATGAAAATCACGAATATCGGAAAAATCAGAGATGGTATTCCACAGGCTGTTGCTTGAAATGATCTGATCCTTTGCTATCAAGCAGTTTGTCTTCAAGACCTAGAAGAATTGCTATTATGAATTCAGTAACTAAGAAACTGCCAGATAACGAACCGGGAGCCAGTATTGACTAGTTCAATTAAAACTTCTGAAATCAGACAGTTTCTATCTAATTTCAATAAGTTAAGTACCAACACTTCAAAACAATCAAAATTAGGCACAATTTACTGTTAACAAATATTATTAAACTTTTTTTAAAATGTAATCAACAACAAAAATCAGCAATTTAAAAATAAATATGGGTGGAATTCATAATGTGATAAATTAAAAAGACACTTTTTTTTTTTAGTACTATGCATACAGTTGCAGACATAGACAAATAAATGCAGACTATATGCATACTACTGCAAGTGTACACATATGTATATTGTAGTATATGTATTTACAATGTGATGGATTAGAAAGACGCATTTTTTTTTAGTTTTAGAATTCAAGCCTACCATTGCACACCAACTATATGCATACCACATTGTAAATATTTGTCCTATTTTTCAGCATCCTAAGTGTAATTTTCAAATTCTGCACCAAAAACACTTTCCAAATACACAATGTTATATTTTTTCTGTGTTATTTTTCAATTTTTTAAAGGAAACATTTTTAAAAATTTCACGAAAACAAAGTCACTTTGGCAAACCAGGTCAATATCAAAATTGCAGTATCTATAGTGGCTAAGTACCTCTGGTCACTTTGTATTATAAAACTGGTGAACCTTTTTGACAACTTTTAAAATAATAAAACTGATGTTGTTAACAGTCTTAATTAGCTCTATATGCATAAAAAACACATGTTCAATGTAATGTCAATATATTAAGTATGTTAATACTCATATTGATATTTGCATACCAATATCACTATATGTAGTTGGAGAATCATTGAGCCTATTGAAAATTAACGCTAAATAAATAAGGAGTATTTTTAACTTCAATACCTGTCATATCTACTGCAACTACATAAAGATCTTCACTAAGACCTTGCAGCTGGAAACGCCAAGAATACCAGAACTCTGGAAAACCATGGAGAAAAAGTACTAATGGGTTACCTTTTTTACCTTTTGCAACGTAATGAATTTTAATGTTATTTCGATTTTTCAAAGTCAAATACCCATGAACTCCAAATTCAGGGCTAAGCAAACATGGAGGAGATACATGGTCTTTTGCTTTTATTCTTTTCCCTTTTAAAAAATTTAGCACTAATGTAATGACATATCCTGTGATGTACTTTGTAGAAAATGCCAACACAAAGCAGTAGTAAACAAAATCCCTCCAGAATTTTTGAATTACTGAAGCCATTTTTTTTTTTAAAAAAAAACCCTATGAATGTAATTGTAAAACTTTTTCAATAATTGCTATCAAGGTCCATTTACATTATTCATTTTTATAAATATAGGAAATGATACATTCATACATACATACATATACATATACATACATACATACATACATACATACATACATACATACATACATACATACATACATACATACATACATACATACATACATACATACATACTTACAT
>QPEY01000015.1:862054-877135 GCA_014706445.1 Hydra viridissima
TATGTATGTATGTATGTATGTATGTATGTATGTATGTATGTATGTATGTATATATGTATGTATGTATGTATGTATGTATTTATGTATGTATGTGTAATATATTTGGATAGATTTAATTGAAAATGTTTATAATCAATATATTTTTAGAAACGATGGCATTACCTAGAAAGAGTAGTAAAAAGCTAAGGTATTTGGGGTATTTGATTTTACTTGCTGTATCATTTTTTATTATTTTACGATCTCTGTTCGTGAAGAAAAAAAATATTCAAGATATTGTTACAAACACTAAAATTGAACCGATTGAACCGAAACTTATTTTGATATACAATACCTTATGGGGAAGCAAACTGTGGACTGGATTAGAAACAACTGAGAAATGGAATAACTGGGGGGGACATGCATGTAAAGTGCAAAATTGTAGACTTACTTATAACAAAAAGTTGTTAAATAAAGCTGACGTAGTTTTATTCCATGCATTTGGGAGTGACATGTTATCAAGGAGAGAGTTATTGAAGATTCAAAAAGATCGGAATCCGAAATCCTACTGGATATATTTTCTTCACGAGAGCCCTCATAACGCAAAACCAGAGCCACACTTGTATGATGGGTTATTTAACTGGACTATGGGATATCGTCATGATGCTGATATTGTTGTTCCATATAACTGGGAATGGGGTACTTGGGAAGAAAGAAGCCCAGACGATAAACCTATAACGTTTAAAAATCACGCTGAAGATAAAGATAAGTTAGTATGGGGCGGAATAAGTCATTGCGGTTGCATGAGAGAGCATTACATTCACAAACTAAAAGAGTATATCAATGTTGACATATTTGGTAATTGCGCAAAAACATTCTACAAAGATAAAACTCCACCGGAGTGTCCTCGTGGGTCCTCTGAATGCAATGCAAGGATAAAGCGTTACAAGTTTTATTTAGCTTTTGAAAATTCGTTTTGTGAAGATTATGTTTCTGAAAAGTTCTCAGAGACTATTTTAGATGGACATACAGTTCCAATTGTAATGGGCGGCGCAAATTACAAAAAGATTGCATTGCCCAATTCTTATATAGATGTGAATGATTTTGATACAATTGAGGACTTAGCAAATTACATCAAATATCTTGATGAAAATGATAATGCTTACAACAAGCATTTTGAGTACAAGAAAAGTTGGAAACTCGGTAAGCCACGTGCTTGGAGTTGCAAAATATGTGAAATGATCAATTCTATAGATTTGAAACCTAAGACTTATGAAGCACTTGGGGACTGGTATTCAGTTAAAAATACATGCGGAACACGACTTAAAAAACTGAGAGAAATTATGCATAGATCTGGAGTACCTCATCCTTATACTGATGAATATTATTGGTACGATTATGAAGCAGCTTCTTAATTTTAGAAAAATAAAATAATAAATTTATTTATACATTATTTAAATTCATTCATATTTAACTTTTTTTAACTAATTGTTAAAAAAAATTTTAAAAATTAAAAAAAAAAAAGTAAATATTTTTACTTTATCATATCAGCTGTTGTCGTTTTAGTTGATGATGATGTCGGAAGGTTCGGATAGTAATTTGCTTGACCTTGCAAATAGACCCGAATCTTAATGTAATAGTTAATGATTCAGGAGATGGGGAGGGGTATGCTTAATAATCGTGTTATTTAAACTTTTAAATTGTTTCGAAGATTGCATGAAATTAAAAAAAACAAAGCTGTTTAGATCATAAAACAAAAATAATAAAAAATCAGAGCTAAAACAAATTTACAAAAGTTAAATAGTAAATAAAATGATTCAAAAGGGAGCGAAACACACTTGAAGTCTTTGAGGGAAAAACATTACGTTTGACAATGACGAATAACGAACAAACAAAAAATCAACGTTTGTCGAAAGAAGACAAAAAAACTATGTGCTCCAATAGTTGTGTAGAGAGTACATGTGCTCCTATAGTTGTGTGGAGAGAACATGGGTGGGAAAAAATATCTCTGACATTAAACAACAAAATCTTTCGTTAGGACAGTTTTACTTGTCTCAAGTCTTTTTTCTTTCTTTTTGTCTTCGTCATTTCCGGTGCTAAACTTAACGTTGATTAAAATGACATCAGAAATATCAAAAAAATTTATTTTATTTGCATTTAGGTATCATAAAAATATATAGATAAATATACATATAAATATACTGATAAATACTGAGAACTTGTTGTAAATAAAAAAACGATTATCTATCTTTTATCGTCGAGTAGGGGAAAAGGGTACCCCATTGGATTCAAAACTGGTCGAAAACGCACCTTGAATTTTGATGCTTTAGTTTTAATAGGTTAATTAAAAATGGTTAGAGGGGCAGGATATAGATTAGAAATTCTAATCATATATAGGGCAGTTTTTTAACTGATGACGCTTTATTTCTCCCTTTAGATTTTTCTGCTTTTCTTTAAAAAAGTAATTTACAAGATGTATTTGAATTACTATTAGCAATTTAAATTACCATATTGTAGCAAGACTGTTAATTAAAAAAATGTCATAATAACTTGATGTTCAGAACGTGTAAAATTGATTATAATCCCTGGATTACATCTATTTTGATTTTGATTATAGTGTATATCAATGTTGTTGACACAAATCAAATAAAATACATGTTTCCTCACAGTTCGCAGTTCCCAAAACGCTTAGTGGTTCTTGGATGTCATTTTGAAGTTTTTAAAAGGCATCGGACAAAAAACTGGGACACTTTAAATAGAAATATATAAATATATACTTTCATATTTGTTAAAAGATATTATGTGGTTAAACAACTGGACAACACGCGAACCAACAGAAAGACTTCAATAAAATTTCTAAAGAACGTAGCAAAAATAAAAAGCAGCTAAAATACGTCAAACATTAAAGCTGATAAATTGCAGACTTGAAATTACGAAGTTAACTATCAAGTCGTCGGTCAAGATGCGACACACCCACTAAAACTTACCAGTTTTGCAGTGTAAAAAACTGCCGTCCCACAATAATTTTAGGAATCATTAAACCATGATTAAGGTGTCTTGATGGTGAAAACTGATGATGATACTATGGTGCATTCTCCGAATCGTTACACTTTATATATCATTTACTGCAGTTTACAATAATATGTAAAAAATACTATACACTTCTAACTAAAAATGTACATTTTTTAATTACAAGTTATTATGTTTAGCTCAGCAGTCTATTATAAGAAAACATATTTTCGATGTAAAAATAAACCAGTTGCTCAATAAATTTCAACAAATTTGTTGAAAATTATTGAGCAACTGGTTAATTTTTTAAAAGTGCTTCAATATCTAAGATTTATCTAAAAATTTTCTAAACTAAAAATTAACTCGGGTTTTTGACTCTTAATATTTAACTTTTTGATTAATTTTGTACAATATTGATTACATATTTCGGCACTGGTTTTTAAACTGTCAAAGTCATGATTAATCACATAATTATGTGTTTCGTAACTAGTCTAGACATTAATCACATGATTATGTGTTTGGTAACTAGTATAGATATTAGACAACTATTGGATTTCATGTGTTCAACAATTACCCTTGTTAAATCCTATTTCTGAAGTGCTATTCTTAAAGTTCATATTTCTAAAGTTCATTTAAACAATTTCAAAAGCCTAAGATTTCAGTAGAGCCATTTCAAGTTTATTTCCCTGTTTAAGAGATTCAGAGACCACTGGTGGTTGAGATCTACTTAAACACCAGTTCAGCCGAGAAGGATAGCCATTGATAGATACAACAGATAACGTTAACCACTCATTCAAAAGATCTTTATTTTACATTGAGAGTTTCTTCATTTGTTAATGGTGATGATTAGCCTTGACCCCCAAAAAAGGTTGTGTAAGTCTGGTGCCATGCAACGTTGATGGCTAGGGTAATTGAGCTTTATTTCAGCTGTAATAAAAAAAAGTCATGAACTTGTTCGGACGTAAACTGCATGAAGTTTAACGGTCCAAATGGTTCGTCATGTGCATCATGTACTCAGTCATGGTTTTGTAGCAAAATTATGGAAGATGCTGTTGCCAGCTTGTTCAACGTATATTAATTGTTGCTAGAAGCCTTGAAAAGATGATACATTTGTTCGACACTACGCCATTTTTGATTTATTAGCCAAAAAAGGTTGTGTAAATCTGGTGGAGGTTGCTACTCTTGCGCTTGTCAGTAAACGGTTGTCATACGATGGAAAAAATCACTTTCATAAAACATCACAAATAAAATTATGACATGGATCATCACAGACATCTTTCACTTGAAAGCTTAATTGAGACATAAATATTACAATCATGCAAGACTCAAGAAATTACTGTAAATGGCTGTATTAAACGAGGTTTTTAATTAATTCAGACTTTAAGAGACATTTACTACATTATTTGCTGCAAGTAGTAGAGAAAAATTGTTGTTTGCTTTCGGGACAAGCTATACAATATGTAGAATTGTATATTTTAACATTACTAGTGTTACGTTAACGGTATGGTTTATACTCTTCTACTCAGGCTCTATTATCATTCAACCAAAATATGTTTTCACTTTTTAAAGAACATATAGATTATTTACACTTTACATCACCAAATAAAATATTGTCGATATATATTTTACACAGTTAAATCTCCATAACTTGTACCTTCAAGGGACCAAGGAAATGGTTCAAATTAACGAATGTTAGATTTAAGCGAAGTTTTTTCCACATTGAGTTTTCAAGGGACCAAAGAAAATAGTTCGATACAATAAAAGTTCGAGATAATAATAGTTCGAATTAACCGGTCTTCGAGTTACCAGGATTTAATTCTAACCGATAACTTCTTTTAAATAGCCAGCTTTCCGAGTGTGAGATATCTAAATTCTCAAGTTTGATTTAGCCATACTATGTTATAGAACGTTTAAAATATTTGGACGTTTTTTTTTTTAATTCACTCAGATGTCTTATTTTATAGAACAAACCTTTGTTTGTCAAACTAATCTTAACATCAATTTTGCTCAAATTGAAGTTTGTTTTTAAAACCATTCTGAAATATTTTAGTAATTTGGCGTGTTTAAATGCTTAAAATTTCATGAATGACGCCTTAATATCGGTGAGTACTGAGCAATAAAACTTAATTAGCTGAAATTATCGCGTTCTTTTTCTGTTCTCGTTACTTAATAAAAATCCAGCCTGACAGCTTGAGGTAAAAAAAATTGAATAAGTAAGTAAAATAGCGGCCCGTCATAAAAAAAAGTAATTTAATTGTGAAAGTACGGAGGAGAACTCACCACGTGGCAAATGGTATAAAGCCTGATGATGATCCAGCCTTCCTTTATCATGCGATTGTACTCAATTTCTCAATGATTCCGACACTCAAGCGACATGTAAATCACAACGCCAACCTGTTTATCATCCTCTGAAAAACATTCTTGTGCTTTTTTTAGTAATTATTTATAACTAGGTCGAATTTTAACAAGATTAATTAAATAAATTTTAATTTTAGTTTATTAAACCTTCTTTAGTAAGGATTGTGTCTCATAAGACACCATTGTTTTATAATTTAATATTTACTTTTGACTAACGATTATATGACTATCTTGTGAAATTTAAGCTTCATTAAAGTTGTATAAATATCAAAAGGTAGATTAGATAGAAGAAGTAATTTTTAAATGTATATTTAGTTCTAAAAAATGAATAAATGGTTATCTTGTAAAATTTCAGTTTCATTAAAATTGTATTTTTATTCATTAGATCATTCATAAAAAAAATGGCAACTGAACGAACTTTTATTATGGTAAAGCCTGATGGTGTTGTTCGTGGTGTGACAGCTAAAGTTATTAAGCGGTTTGAAGAAAAAGGGTATAAACTTGTAGCCATGAAGTTTATGAAAGCCAGTGAGGAGCTTTTACATCAACATTATGCTGATCTTAAAGAGAAAAAATTCTTTCCGTCACTTATAAAACATATTGCATCTGGTCCAGTTGTTCCAATGGTTTGGGAAGGTAAAGATGCATGCCGAACAGGTCGAGTACTGTTAGGTGAAACTAATCCTTTGGACTCAAAGCCTGGTACAATCCGTGGTGATTATTCAATTGATTTAGGTAGAAATATAGTCCATGGGTCTGATAGTGTTGAATCTGCAAACAAAGAAATTGCCCTATGGTTTACTGAAAGTGAATTGGTTGAATGGAGTTCTCCTCTACACCATTCTGTTTATGAATAGATAATACATATTGTAAATGTTGAAAAATAAATGCTGAAATTGCAACTTAACATTTGTTCCTGTGTGTTCTAAATTAAAGACTACAGGGAAAAACCAGACATGTCGCAAATTTTAATATTTATTATCATTCTTTTTTTCCTAAATTTTAATTTTGATCTGACTTTACAAACAAAATAATCACTTATGTCACCAGTAAAGCTCAGTTACAAATACTATATCCTTTGGAAGAATAAATATTCTCAAACATTAAAATCCAAAGTTCCAAAATGTGATGTCTGTTTTTTCTGTTGTGGTCTTCAATTATCTTTAGTGGAAAAATGTAAAAGTTACCTCTACCATTTTTGAAAATAAGTAGTGATTTGTTAGGCTAATAAAAGTTCATGATATACTAGCTATGATTTTTAGTGATTTTAAGATACTTTAGTTTTATGCTTTTTTAATATTCATTTTTGGCATGTAATAAGGCTAACACAAGGACTTTTTACTTTTTGTAAAAGTTTTAGTCTATGCCTAGTACAATTTCTTTTGAAGTTCATTAAGGAAGTTATACTTCTGTAGATCTGTATAAAACGTTTAACTTTAACAAGGATCTACATATTTCTTCATGTAGGAAGAAATAAGAAAATCAGATGATTGATAAAAACTAAAATTTTTAGAATTTCAGGACGTCTATTCATGATTAATAGAGCTAAAATCATTTGAAAGTGTATCTACGGTGTGGAGAATAATTTTATGACCTTTTCCCTCAGAAAATATCTTTTGTATTTGGATTACTTCTTCCAGATGATTAAAATTCCCCTTTTCTCTACTTTCTCGGTATGAACGAACGCAACGCCTCATCTATAAAAACTTGTTTTTAACTCAAACCCTTCTGTTAAAGAGGCATCTGCCCATACATGCATCTCTATTAATCGTCAATCAGAAACTCTTTTATTACCTATGTCCAATTAAACGATCAATTTTATTTCGCTCTTGAAATAAAGGTCCTTCAACACACCCACAACTCAGTTACTTTGTGTCGATGTTAAAGGTACACAAATTAGAGGCTAAAACTTGAAAGAGACAAACTGATTTAGCCTAAAAAGAAAAGGTCACCCACAATATGATTCTGTAATTTATAAAAAAAGTAGTTATTATGAAAGTATATTACAATTAAATTGTAAATCATCTCATCATTTTGAGGGATTCAGATTTTAGAAAAAAAATGTTTCCCCCGCGCCCCATTCCCTCCCGAAAAATTGTTTGCGGACGCTTGTGCATGAGTCTGGCTAGTCAAAATTCAATGGTCAATATGTGGAGTTAAATTTAATTTTTCAGGTGCAGAACGAATAAGCAACAGAAGTAGTTCGATTAGTAAAAAATGGTAGCATCTTCAAATGATTGGTCCTCATTGAGAAATGAAGGTAATAATCATTTTAAAGAATGTCGATACAATGAAGCTGTTGCAAGTTATACTCAAGCAATTAAGCTTTGCGAAATTCAAGCTGAGCGATGTGTTTTACATAAAAATCGTAGTGTATGTTATCTAAAATTAGAGAAATATCAGGAAGCCTGTGAAGATGCAGACATTGTATTGGAAAGTCAACCAAATGATGTTAAGGCACTTTTCAGAAGGTTTATAGTTTAATCATGTTGTATTTTATTTTGATTTATTACTCCACCCTTTTCCCTTAGTTTTGAAAAAAAAAAACAAAAAAACAATTATGCTAGGACAACAAGTGTATATCAATTTGTATATATAATAATAGTTTGTGTTATTCTGTTACTAGTCATGTATAAAAGGCATAAAAATTAGTCTTCATTCCCCACAAAGTTATGCACAGAGCATATAATACAGGTATTTGAAAATTGATCTTCAAAAAAAAAAAAAAATAAAAAAAAATAATTGACAAAGTTTTTTCTTCTTGATAAATTCAGAAATCAAATTTCAGAAATCAAATTTATACAATCAATACAATCAAATTTTACCATTTTCAACACTAAATAATACAAAACTTGTTGCAAAAGATTGAAGTGAGCTCCATTTCAACAATTCTCAACTTTTAAACTTTAGATAAAGTTTTAAAGACTGTTTGAAAAGCTTTCCAAAGTTGCTTACTAAGCATATGAAAATAATTTCATCTAGTTTTTATTTTCTTTGAAAATCAGTGCTGTCATAATTGTTTGTGAATAAAGTCAGTGTTTTTGAAGAAATTGTAACAGTTTAGTCGCTTCAATACAATTAATTGCTTTTTTTTTTAAAAAAGAAACAATTTATTCTATTCATACTTATTCCAAGATATGTTTAGTTCAGCTTCTTATCTTGTTTGCACTTATGTCAGTTTGCAGATATACCAGTTTGTGTAAAAATCTGCAGCACATTTACAAGTTTACACATCCCAATTCATGTTTAATATAGTTTCTACATCATGTTTGCACTTCTGAATTGGTTGAATGGAGTTATAAAAAGTGCAAAGTTGTTAAATAAAAAGACTAGTTTTAATTTAATAACTTTGCACTTATTCTGCTACTAGTTCGCAATTTAAGTTAACAAGCAAACTTGAAATTTAAAGTGTGATGTTTTATGTTAGATTTATTTGTGTTAATCAACTATTTTTTTAACAGTATGCACTAACTTTTGCAATCTTAAATTGATTTGTACTCTTAAATTTTGCAGTATCAGGTCCAAGCTGTACTTATACCCAGAATGCGCTTATTCTGCAGAATAACATTTATTAGCTTTAAATGGGAAGCTAATTAAATAGCATTTTAAACTAGGGTAGTAATATATTATTAGGAAAATAAATCTTTACTAGTTCTAGCATAGTAGTTTTAAGTTTTGCAGTTTAAATCTGTAGGGAATCTAACACTCCCAATTTTAGTAGCATAAAATGTCTACTATCATTCGGAATGTGTTAGATTTCCTGTATGGCTGAAAATTTCATTAGAATCTTCAGCCGATATAATTTTAAAAAATCTTTTAAAACTGCCCTATATTTGTGTATGTATGTATGCATGTATGTATGTATGTATGTATGTATGTATGTATGTATGTATGTATGTATGTATGTATGTATGTATGTATGTATGTATGTGTAATATATTTGGATAGATTTAATTGGAAATGTTTATAATCAATATATTTTTAGAAACCTATGTAAATATGTATGTTAAAAGATATTTTTATAATTAATATATTTTTTACATACATACATACATACATACATACATACATACATACATACATACATACATACATACATACATACATACATACATATATACAAAAAACATTTTTAAAAATGTATCTATATGCATATGTATATGTATATATAAAAGAGAATAAATAGTTAGTATAATTGTTCTTAAATATACATTAAATAGGTGTCAAGCCTTTGAAGCAATGGGAAAGCTTGATTTAGCATATAAAGATATCAAAAGACTAATTCAACTAGAACCAAAAAATACAGCTATTCAAGACACATATCGTCACCTTACTATGCAAGCACAAGAAAAAGTCAACAAAAGTAAGTCAACAATTGGAATGATTGAAGAGATGATAATATGCTTGTCCAGTCCCAATGAGTCTTTAGACCGAAAAAACCAAGCCATAACTAATTTGATAATCTATGCACATAAGCCTGGACCATCAGACATTCTGTTTAAAGGAGGTTTCTTTCAACAATTGATCCCATTGTTATCTAAAAATGCAGAAAGTGCATCAGGCCTTATGAAAATATGTCATGGATTTTGTGAAAAGAATTATTTGCGTTCTGTTGAAGTAATGCAAGTCTTTCCATTGGAGAAATTAAAAGAGATTTTAGTTTCTTTTAATGACATCAATTTAGTAGCTAATACACTTTCTTTTGTAATTGCTGTACTTACTGCAGTGGTTTCACATTTTAAAGATTTGCATAAGTTAAAACCTGAGGATGAATACAAAAATCATTTAATTCGTGAGAACGAAATTCTTATCCGCAAGGTGCTTGAAGATCATCCATTGTACCTAAAGCTGTTAAATTTTTTAGTGAATCTTCTTGGTTTGATATCAATTTCTGATTCTGGAAGAGATGCAGTAATTGATGCAATTATAAAATCAATTGATCTTCATAAAGCAATCAGTGACTTTATTTTGGCAAATAAAGGCATTAAAAAGATGCTAGACTTGGCTGCTCTGAGTTATTTCCCGATGACCAAGTCTGTTTGTAAACTTCCAGTTAGTGAGAAGATGTATATTCATATTTCTGTTGTATTGTCCCATTTGTGGGAAAAAATCCAGCATTATGAAAAAGACCGAGCATTATTTGATGAACAAGCTGAGGCTGTTGTCAATCAGTTACTCGATTCTTCAGATAATATTTCAAACATGCAAGGGTTAATAGTTTTATCTACTGTTATGATGGCATCTAGAGACTCTGGTCAGGCAATTGCTGCAAAAAATAATTGTATTGAAAAAGTGCTAGTTCTAGCTTGTAAGGAAGAAGAAATATCTAAACTATTATCCGCAGAAGCTTTAGCGTATGCAGCTTCTGACAAGGCAGTATGTAGTGCAATAGCAAACACAGGAATAGACATAATTCAAAGTCTATATCACAGCTCGAATAATATTTTATGTGTACGTGGACTAGTTATCCTATGTAAGGTTGCCATGAAAGGTGGTGGGAACATTAAAGAACAGATTTTAGTGGATGGAGGTGCTCAAAAGCTTTATAAAACATGCCGAAGTTTTTTAATGAATAACGATAAAAACTTAGAACTTAAAAAATGGGCATGCGAAGGACTAGCTTATCTCTCATTTGATGCTGAAGTGAAAGAAATACTTGTTAGAGACGTTGAAGCACTAAACTCTTTGTTAGACTTGGCAAAATCTGAAGACTCCACTATAACTTATGGTATATGTAATGCTCTTGTTAACCTGACAAATGCATTTGATAAACCTGAAAAAAATCCGGAGTTAGAGCAGCTTGCTAAATTTGCAAAGCAGCCGATTCCAGAGCCTCATGAAAAAGATGGTGATGAATTTGTTCAGAAACGAATACGTTTGTTAATGGATAACGGTCTAATTTCCGCATTGGTTAATTTGAATAATGTAAATAGCGAAAGAACGAAAGAGATGATGGCGCGAATTTTCTGTGCGGTTGTTGAAGAAGTTTCAAACAGAGGGAAAGTTATTGCCCAGGGTGGAGTTAAAACTTTACTCCCTCTTGCTCTTAAAGGGACAGAAAAAGGAATGGATTTTGCATCTCAAGCATTAGCGAAAATTGGTATTACAAATGATCCGCGTTTAGCATTTTCAGGTCAGCGTTGTATGGAAGTAGTCCGCCCATTAGTTAAACTGTTGAACTTCAAGAAGTCTCCTCTGCTACGTTTCGAAGGATTAATGGCGTTAACAAATCTTGCTTCCATGAATGATGATGTGCGCAAGCGTATTATGAAAGAAAAAGGGTTTTGTGAAATTGAATCTCTGATGTTTGAAGAAGACGACCAACTAAAGTGCGCTGCGGTTCAGTGCATGTGTAATTTGGTTCTTAATCAAGAGGCGTTTAACATGTTCAAAGATACAAGTTCTGTGACGGAGCGCTTAAAGTTAATTGTTTTATATTGTGGTGAAGATCCTCCTGAATTATCGAAAGCTGCAGCCGGAACACTCGCTGTGTTAACATCAGACCCTGAAATTTGTAAAATGGTTGTAGCGGTGAAATCTCACTTAGAAATATTGAAGTATCTCGTTACGAATGAATCCTCTGAATTCCGTCATCGTGGCTTATTTATAGTAGCAAATTTGTTGGAGAGTTCTAAAGAAATCGCTATTCCACTGGTCGAGGACGAATTATTCGATGCGTTACTCGCTTTAAAAGTTTCCGGAGAAGCAGAGAAAGTTAATTTAGAACTGGAAAGGTGTTTTGCTGCCGCTAAACGCTGGAAAATTATCGCGCCCAATCCTGTTCTTTAACTTTTTATCATATTTTAGTTTTACTTTAGACCAATGAAAATAGACTTTTGTTTTTGTTTTTTTTAAAGGTGTTATACGCCTACTTATTTATTACAATTATAATAATACATTTTTTATAAACTTAATGCAACAGTGGCGTAACAAACTCGGAGCGAACATCAGAACTACTTTAAAACTCAATTTACATCTCAGATTTTTTCTTTCATCTATTCGCTGGATTACAGTTGCAGTGTTTAAGTATTTTTTTCATTGTTATTCCAAAAATATAAAGTATTTATTACTACTCTCGGCTCTATTATGCCGACGGTTTCTTTTTTAGAAGTTCGCTCAAACTTTTTTTTTTTTTTTTTTAGCTGAATTCTCTTTGTCAAAACTCATCAAAAATTTTGAATTCATTTGTAAATTTGTAATCTACGCGATCATTCCTAAATAAAGATTCCTAGGACGTTACCGCTGTACTTAAGTTGTTTCCTTCGTTCATTTATCTGCTGATACTAACACTAATTCAAACAAAATCTTTAAAAGCGTGATTTTTTTCATTGGCTCAAATGATATGAGAATAATGCTACTCTATTGAAACAAGATATCCCCGCTAAAATTAAAAATTTTGTAAAGTTTTGTTTTTAGTTGAATCGAGCGTTAAACTTTGTTAGAATACAAGAAACTGTCAGGTACCAAATGTTTTTATTTATAATTTGCTGTCACCTATAACAATTATTTTCGAAAACAAATAATTTTCAGCTCTAAAAAATCTCAGATCGTTACTTATTTTTGAATATCAAACTACAGCCGAGTAGAAGAATTTAGTTTGACCAAAATGATGAGCAATCATGATAAACTTTCCCCAAACCGTACAAAAAAAATCGCCTCGCTAGAAAACAGATTATTGTTGTTATTTTTTAAATTTCTAATCTAATATTTATTTTTAAAATATTAAGAAAGTTTCTAAAAAAGATTAAGCATATGAGATTAGTTATTATAAGGATCTTGATAACAATTACATTTAGATCTACTATTTGTTAACTTATTTTTTATAATATCTTTCATTTATGAATAATTCAAATGTAAAGATAAAAAGATTAGCAAAGCTCATAATGAATATACATTTTAAGTATTGTAAGCACTGTGAAGAAGTGGAATGAAGAATATGAAGAAGAAAAACGCAATGCTTTAGGTATTTTTAATATTATGCGGACGAATTGGAGTTTTTTTCGTTGTCAAATCTTTTCTTGTCAAAACTTGTTGAAATCTGGCGCAAAAAGCAAAGTAGAAGTGAAGCCAGTAACTTTTAATGTTGAACGTACTTTTGAATCTAAACTACATATTTAAAAACTCATTTGAAAAAATTTTTAACCAGAAAAATTTGCTTAGTTAAGAGTAAATCTGAATAGTTTTTTTTGTGTTGTTGTTGTTGTTTTTTTGTTTTGTTTTTTTTTTAAAAAAAAATTGCAGTAAAAAAACTACTTGTAAGGCAAAAATTTTTCCTTCGGGATTATTTTATTGATAATTGTACACTTTGTTTCTGCTTAAAAAGTTTTAATGATTTTTCAATGAAAATGTTTTATGTGAACCTAATTGGGCATTTACTTTAATTTTCAATAAGAGATTCCCCAAGTGTGTACGGGGTGGAAGGACAAAGAAAAAGAACATTTTTTTTACAATGATTTATAATGAATAAATAGTAATTAAAGCAGCACGGATGCATGAAGCTAAATTTTAAAGCATTAATCTAATTTGCCGATTTAAGAGTTCACTTTTTTTTTGTAGCAACTTATATTTTTACAAAAATAAACAAACTTGTCGCTGTGTCGGTACTTGAAGTAGAATGCGGTGCAAAACATGTTCAAAAATTCATTGAAATCACCCCAGTTTAGAAGAAAAAAAACGTCGAGTTGAATTTTGTTGCGCCCCCCTACCTTCCCTCTAAAAAGTGAAGTTTGTTTTAAAAGTTATTGAATCTGTTTTCGCTAATATTATTGTAAAAAAAACACATATGCCGATAAATAGGTTCAAAGAAAGAGGGGCCGACACAAAACTTGAGAGAAAATAAGCCGACAATTCATAATTAGCCATGCAGAAAAATACCAATACTCACAAACGCGCAGAATAATTAGATTCACACAAAAAAAGAATCTGATCTTTTCTCCAAGTCAGACGTTCAAATCTGAAATTATTAAAACTTTATAATAAAGCTTCTTTTGCACGAAAGAAAAATGTAACAGCGAGATAAATTAAGATTATATAGTAATAGAAAGTGAGAGAAAAAGAAAAATTCATAGTTCTCGTGTTAGGGTTTAACGCGTGATAGTTGCACTTCGGAAAGAAAATGTTACAAAGTTGCAGCGCAGTAAGAAAAAACACGAAGTTCGATATTCGATGGAAGAAAATTCTTTTCATATCTGCTTGTTCACTGTTTTTAACAATAGTACTATTAAACAACACGAACAAAACATCGTTGGAAATTTATTTCCCTGGTAAATCTAACGTTGCCTTGGTTATTGCACATCCTGACGATGAGGTAATTTTTTTTTCTCCTACAATCTTACAGCTGCAAAAGCAGCCGGATGTTAAACTTTACGTGATTTGTGTAACTGATGGAAATTTCTATGGGCTTGGTACAACTCGAACAAAAGAATTGTATAGCAGCTGCAGTAAGTTGGGTTTAGAAAGCGAAGAAGTGTTTTTTGTGAACGATGATAACTTTTACGATAATCCGTCCATCAGGTGGAATAACACTTCACTCTTAGCAAAAGATCTCGAGAGGATTCTCACAAAGTTAAATATCGGAACAGTTCTAACATTTGGTCCGTATGGATGTTCAGGACATCCTAATCATAGAGATGTGCATTTAACTGTTCGCTCATTAACAAAGTATCGAAGGTTTTTCCTAACAGACGTAAATATATTTAGCTATTATGGCGGAATTTTTGAAGTTTTTTTTACGTATCT
>QPEY01000015.1:883998-897642 GCA_014706445.1 Hydra viridissima
ATACATACATACATACATACATACATACATACATACATACATACATACATACATACATACATACATACATACATACATACATACATACATACATACATACATACATATACACATACATGTTTTTTGTGTGTTTGTGTGTGTATTTGCCAACTGAATGTAGAGAGGATTTTTTTCTCCAAAACAAGCCAAATGTTTATTAAGCTGCTTCAGTTTTTAAATGATGCACTATGATTTATGAAAAAAGATCAGCGCTACTTTTTTTATAAAAATATTTGATACATGCAGTGAGGTAACTTTTGATATAAAAATTAAAATTAACTATAAGCATATAAAACAAACTGTGCAAGATGCATGCTAGTATTTCCATACTTCAGCCCTTGTGTGAATTTATAATTTATCAGTAACCATATAAATCAGTGCCTCTTTTTCTTAAACAAGGGTTATTTAAGAATGTGTGAATATGCTTCAGAAACTTGTAATATGAAGAAACATTCCTTACCTTTTAACTATTGGTTCATACATCTCTTTCACCTGTTGGACTGACAAATCTTTGATGACATTTACTGAGTACTAAACCATGTATTAGTTAAATTTGAGAAATATCTAATTACACCAAGTTCATTTGTTAAGCTAAAATTCCTTAGCTATTAAAAAGTTAACAAAATTAAAAAAGCTTACCTCAACACTACTCGCAGATTTTCTAAAGAAACATTTTCCTTCTTCATTTTGATAAACAAGTGGTAGTTGAATACAAAATGTGTCATCTTTATTTAAATTAAAACTGGATTTTTGTGGAAATATCAAAATCTCTATAATATAATCTTGAAGGTGTGCACCCTGAATCAGACAAATGTAAAAATAATGTGAAATGTTTTTTTTTTTATTTTAAAAGAACGTTTGCATCTTTTACAAATCAATATAGTTTATGAAATATAGATATAAAAAAAAATTTTTCTATAAAACTTCATAGTTAAAATATCAAAATGCAAAACGGTTTTTATCTCTTGTTTAATAATAAACTAACTCTAAGAATCTCCTAAAACTTCTGGTCACAATGTATTGTAGGTTTTGTAGAAGATCATTTAATGAACTATAAGTAGGCTTTGGAAGAAATGTTTGAAAAGATATTTTTTAAAAAAAAGAAAACTTCTGATTTTCTTAGTTTTCTACAACTTCTTACATTTTCAATGCACTTTGCAAAATCCTTATCACACCAGCAAAATTCATAAGTCCGAAGTAGATGTGGTTGCATGCGTTCCAAAGAAAGTCTAAGTTCAAAAAAAAAAAAAAAAAAAAAAAAAGAACTAATAAATACCTTACAGAAGATAACTTTTACAAAAACAAATCATTTTATTTAAATAAGACTTTGTAATAAAAAAGGGAGAAATTAGACTTCATAATAAGTAAGGGAGAAATAAGACTTCATAATAAGTAAGGGAGAAATTACATGTTTGGCTCACAAAATAATCTACAATCTTCATCTTTACCAAATATCGGAACAAACTCTATCTTTAAAAAAAATATTATTTTTATAAAAAACAGGATTGGAAACCCAAACACATTATTTATGCAAACATAATATAACAGGTGGAGGGCAACAAATTTTGCTTAAACAAAAATTAGGAAATACCTCATACTTTATACTTATCTTCAGACACAGGGGGTTGGTATCTTGAAAACAAATCTTTAATTGCAATGATAACATGATCTTTCTGAAATGGGATGTAAAATTTTCTAAAAATCAGTCAAAAACATCCTTCATTGAACTTTCTTCAATGAAGAATGAACAGGAGAACATAAGACTGAAATATTTCATGAGTTAAACTTATTTTTTAGCTTAAATTATCAAGAATATACTTGGTATTCAGTCAAGAAAAGCCCTTTTACAATACCATCATCAATAATTCCTAAGTAAACAGTTCCACCACGACCAGAATTCAAAAATGATGCCAAAGCTCTAATGAAAAATATCAACTTTTTTAAAATTATATTTATAGATTGCTATAATACTTTAATTCATTTTTAACTTCTTTGAACAGTATTTTACAAACTATTATTATATTAATTATTATTATAATATTCTATTTTATTTTAAGAATGTAAATTGCTCAAGATGTTTTTTACTACTTATAATAAAGTCATAAAATTTAACTACACATAAATTAAATAAATCAAAATTTGCAAAGACTGTCACCATAGTGATAGCAAAGAGTTTTGAAACTAATGAAAACTTATCTTGTAAAAAACAAAAATTTTTTGACTGCAAACTACAAAGAGCTACAAACCTTTGCAAACCTTTATATGATTTCTTTTAATTTTTTATATTAACAATAAAAAAAAACTATAAAAATTAGTAAGCAGTTTTTGTTTCAGCTTCCTGGACTTTCATATATAGAACTAAATGCATTAATAATAATATACATGCATAATAACATACATGATAGTTCAACTAACTGTAAATAGCATATAAATGATGCATTAAGTGTTAAATTAAAGAAGCAATTTGCAAACAAATCATTTTATATCTATTTCTTTTTTTCAGGCTAAAAAATCTAAAACACCACACACAAAAAAAACACCTGGAAACAGCCTTCTTTGTTGTTTTTCCAGTATCTGGCTCAAAAGCCCAGGGTGGTAAATCTTCAACAGATATACTTCGATGTCCTTTAAACTCATTATACTCATCTTCTTCAACATCTATCAGTGAATTTCTTACATAAAAACGTTTCACCTGCAAACTAGCTGTGTTCATGACTATTATTCTTTAGTACATTTGGACATTCTGAGCTTAAACTTTTGAAAATGGTAAATAGGTAGGCAAATAACATACAATAACAAGATTTTAATATAAACTGGTATGAATTAAGTATAAACTGGTATTGAACAAATTTAAAAGTAACATTCTTTTATTTATAGAATACAACATAAATACTTGATTAGCAATATTAGTTTTCAATCAATTGAACCCTTTGCATCAGTTTCAATCACTTAAATTAATCTAGTCCAGGAAGAACAAATGGCTTTTCCTGTTATCAACAGAAAAAATCATTTTTTAGTTTTAACAAAATCAACAGAAGATTTAATTAACATCCTAGTCTGACAAGATGGATACAACTTTGAATTTAAAAGCACATTGTGACCTAAATGATTTACATATACTTTACCATTTAGTGCTACTAATGAGTATAAATTTAATTTACCTAAGTCTAACATACATCCTCTGTAAAGGCTGTCAAACACAATGACATCAGCTTTGGAGGTGGTTGTTTGAACCTAGTGATTTGGTACATGCTGCACCTGCATAGATTTAATCAACAATACACTTACAGCCTTGAATAATAACCTATGCAGGGTAACAGTTTTTTTTTATTTGGTACATTTGTTAAAGTCAAAATAATTGGATCACTACAAAAAGTCTGAAATTTAGTTGAATGAATTATTTAGTTGGATGAATTTATTTAGATGGGGAAAATCTACTGCTAAATAGAAACACACTAGAAAGCTTCAAAAGTTGGAGAAAGTGAGCTGGTTCATGTCCAAGCTGACTTATACTGCTACCAGCCCAAAACCTATTAAAAAACAAAAACTTAATACATGAGTGAAAGTATTTTGTGAAGAAATGGATTGAACTAGTGTAAAGAGAATGGAAGTTGATGGTGCTGATTGAACTACTTTTTCTTGAATAAAGTTGTTTAGTTTTGAAAAATAGTTAATGCAAAAGTCCATTTAAAAGACTCCATTTGAAAGACAGTTTACAAGATACCATATCATCAGTTGACAATTTATGTTTCAATAATTTAATTCAATTTTCTAAAATGGTAAAGGCAACATCAGTTAATAGAAAGAGAAAAGCAAACCATGGCATGAGCAACACACTAGTTCAAACAACACACTAGTTCAAACACTATGATTTGTAAATCAATTCCCTTATGGATGTTTTACTTGGAAAAATTACATTAGACCCCATGGAAAGAGCAACTTATTTTACAATACCTGACAAGTAATTAAAAGTGGAATATCAGCAAAACCAAATCAGTTCTTCAAAAAGCTGGAAATATTTTAAACAAGACTATTACATCTTGTCATAAATATGATAAGTGTTTTTTTTAGGCACTTTCAATAAATAATTGTGAGATGCTTATTTACCTAAACGTTTAGATCAAATTTCATCTGACATTAAGTTATTATTAGTTTAGATTACAGGGTATGTTTCTTTGTTATGATACTTTTTCAAATTATGGTAACTTTGTTTTCTGTCCTATTCAATATTGTGACACATTTATATTTATGCCTTGTATTCATGATCATTTATGTTTTATAAAAAAAAAGTTTTGCTTTCACTTTACAAGACCATAAGGAAGGTTTAGTGATTACTGGTCTGAGACTGAGTCTCAAGACCAGTAATCACTAAATACTTCTTTATGGTCTTATAGAGAGAAAGTAATAAAAAAATATATACATTTATTTAAAAGATATAATCTGACAGTTCCCTATTCTTTAAAGTTTTATAATTTCACACAAAGTTTTTCAATTTGTTTAATATTTGCAACCACAATAAAAAATCAGAAACAAAAATGGGATAAAAATAGTGAATATAAAATAATAGAAGTTTTAAAATCTGAATCCTTATACCAATTTAAATTCTGCTACGTATAAATTAGTAAATCATGATGGATTAACAAAAGTTGGAAGAGTATCAGTTAGGGGAATTATGACAAGAGATGATCTGTTGACTATAACTCACAATGTGCATAATGTTTGTGGGTGTTATGAGCCCGCAACAAGATACAATATTAAATATTAGGCTTTAATCGAATATATAAAGTCACTACAATAATGACAATAAAGTAAGTTAAAAACGCAAGGAATAAACATAATTAATAAATACGGTTCGCTGAAGTGTTAAACCATAAAGAAAGGGAAATGACGTCTTTAGATCAGAGCTTTTAATATAAGACAGTGGCCATAAAGGAAAGAGAGAAAAAAAACAAAGAAACTGATAACCAATACAGTAATATAACATGGGCCTCAGAAAAATTTTATAAGAAAAGGGGTTGATGTAAAGAAAACTTAAGAAAATCTGTGCAAAAAGGAATTGTAGTTCCACCTATAACAGTTAATGACTTGAATCAAAGAGAGCAAGTTGATACTGTTGATTTTCAGAGTTTACCTGATGGTGATTTTAAGTTCATCTTTCACTATGATGAAAATTTAACATGATATAGTAACTAGCATTCCCTAAGAAAGCATCTGAAATTGCCAAAAAGCTATATTTTTTTAGACTTTGGGGCACCAACTACTTTAAAATCAGATAAAGGAAAAGAGTTTGCAAGTATAACTTTTTATGAATTAAGAATGTTGCTGAAAAAGTCACTATTAATTAATCAAGGCAGACATTAATACCCTCAAAGTCAAGGTTCTATTGAGCAAATTAACTTAACTTAAAAAAAAATCACTAATTAATTAAAAAAAAATCACTAACTAAACAAATGGAGTTTTGTTTTCTCTCATTCATGCAAATTGTTCAGCGGAGAATGAACATAGCTAACCATTAAGCTATTAAAAACTAAATAACCATTAAGCTATTAAAAACTAGCTAACCATTAAGCTTTTTCAAAAACTTAAAATAACATTATCTTCAATGAGTGCTTCAGAATTTTTAATGAAAATAAACAATTGAGTTTTAAAGGAAGATATAGAAGATTTGTTGTAATCAGAAGAACAAATTATTGAATCTGGACAAAAAGAATTTTCAAAATCTTATCATGAAATAACAGTGAACAAAATTTATTGCAAGAACATGACAATCCGGTTTAGGATTTAATGGCAATACATTACAAACTTTGACCAGTGAGCTAACTGAAATAAACACAATCAATTTTTGCAGTGAAATAGTTAATACAAGTAGAACTGGTATTGTAAACTTTAAAAACTGGATAAAAATATTAATTTGACTAAAACTTAAAAGGATTTTTTTGTCATAAGTTAAAGAGGTTTGATTGCGGCATAAAGTTTTGGATGCCTGCACATCCGATTTAAGGAGGATAGGGGAGAGGGTCACTTGCCTCCTCTGATCTTCTTCATTCTATTAAAATCACAATCTTTTACAGTAACATCGTTATTGCGAACCGTAATATAAATTCTATTTCATGTTGTTCGGCTTTTATCAAATATAAAGTCAAACACAACAAAACAGCAAGGTAAAAATGTAACATAATTAATAAAGTTCACCTATGTAAATGATTTAAGTATCGATTTATCAGTTTACAATTAAAACACATTAACCGTTTTCTCTAAGCACCGGAGTTTTTCAAAGTACCGGAGTTTCGCTTTTCCGTTAATGACCTATAATAACTTATAAAGTGTCCTAAATCCAGTTAAATTTGTTAATATATTTAGCCATACAAATTCTCGATTTCCTTAAAATTTTTTTGGTACCTCATATAGCTTCAATTATTTTGTTTCAACCCTTTAAGATATTCTGCAATATTGGTATTCAATTAAATCCGTTCAACCTATTTTTTAAAAAATTGTGTTGGAATATAGAATTTTCTCATCAACAATTTTGTTGTTTTAAACACATTTAAATTATGCTTTCAAAAACTTCAGAAAACTCAATTTATCTTAGAAGTTTAATTATCTTAGAAGTTTGTAATTCATGCGTTTTTACTTGTTTCTACTGATTTTTCAAACTTAAGAACATAATGTCTCGGAAGGCCGATACTTTTAAGGAATAGTTTTTATTTTGTAAGAAGTTGATCAAAATGTTTGCTCGCAAGCCCTTTCCCCAGATCATTTTTTTCAGAATAGGTTAAGAATTTACGATTGGGCGACATTTAGGTCCATTTGGCTAATTGTCAGCTTTTGCGACAAAATAAACCTTTAAATGCCTGAAGTATCCTAAATTGCTCAAAAAAAAAAGAAAAGTGGAAAAAAAAATTTTGTCAAAAAAAATGAAGACAATCCACTTTTTTTGTGTTGTATCAAGTATGATACAACGGGTAAAAAAAACTGTACTTAATATTTAGAGAACTTTACTTTTTTTTCCAAATACCTAAATATTCCAGCCAATTTAACGTCATTAGTATTCCATCCTATTTAACGTCATGATTTGAAGCGGATTTTGAATAATCATTGATACTCGAATTAAAGGACCAGGAAATTTATGCAAAAGTTCAATTATTTGCCAAAACACAATAACTTTCATAAAAAGATAACAGTAAAAATATTATAAATTATTTATGAATGATAAATTTGTTTCCTCCCATAACTGAAGAAACCCCATCATTGGTCATATTTCTCAACGTGATCTTTGAATTAGGAGCCTTACCAAATCCATCCTGAGAAAAGCGCTAATTAACTTCTCAATATCCTTTCTTTACATGCCTTTTTTTTCACCTTTTAATTGCAAAATATAAATATTTTTTTGCACTGCGATGCTGTTCAACATTTCATAACTAACAATTTGAAATATTCAAGGGGTATTGTTTCCACATATGGTGTTGGTGTCATTTCAGGTTCCATGGAGGTTATGTCATCAAGGGGTTCAAAGTTCATACTTCTCCATTTGTAAGTAATTGGTTTAGTATTATTATTGTTAATAGCCGTCTCTTTAGCATTCTTAGCTGGTCTTAAAGCGTGTACATGTTAATCATCATTTGTTGGTTTATATTCATTCTCTCTTACTTCTTCAATATCAGTATTGGCTGCATCAATTCAAATACCAAATTCGTTGTCACTTTCATCACTCTACCCAACATCACTTTCTCCATTAAATGCATAGTTCCAAACATTATTATTAGTTATTTTTATTATTAGTTATTAACATTATAATTATTAACATTATTAGTTGTTTTTATTAACAATTGTTTTTTTATTTTTATCTATCTGAACAAATATAAAAAAATTAATCTTTTCTATATTTCTTTAGGTGAAAAAAAAAAAAAAAAAAAAAATTGAACTTTTCAAAAGCTTTCATACTGAAACGGTCATTGTATCAATTTTTAATACATATTAGTATGTTTCAATTTTTTTTAGAATTTTAGGTCCAGATTTTTTTAGAATTTTAGGTTTGATTCTAAAAAACTAAAAATTGAAAATTCCCTTTTATTTTTTCAGAGATTTCAGAAGAATACGTTGAACACTATCTTTACATGAGATAAAAGCAATGATTCTTTGTTTCATTTCTCTGTCTTTGATTTTAAGCGGTGATGCAACCCCAGATGTTTACGTAGTAAATTCTTCTTTTTAATTGTGGCGCAAAAAACAAACAATGAAACTAGGTGCCATTAGGTTCTTGGGACAATCACTATTCTTTCGGTTTTTTGGGACAATTCTCTCGGTTTCTTGGGACTATTCTTTCGGTTTCTTGGGACTATTCTTTCGGTTTCTTGGGACTATTCTTTCGGTTTCTTGGGACTATTCTTTCGGTTTCTTGGGACTATTCTTTCGGTTTCTTGGGACAATTCTTTCGGTTTCTTGGACTATTCTTTCGGTTTTTAACGCTATAGTTTTATTGGTATTATTCTTTATACTTAATCTGTTGGTTTCAACAATTTTTTGGCAGCATTTTATCAGCTTAGCTTTCAGCCGACTAATTTTCTATTTGCAGTAAGTCTTGATACGTGTTTTACAACAGCCATGTTAAGTTTCTGTGCAATCTTTTTTCTAAGTACTTATGAATTTTTCTTGCGATTCTGTATATACAATTATCGTCAGTAATAATGGACACCTAGAACGCTTTTTTAGAACGCTGTACAAGCAGTTCTTTAAATTTTTGAATGGCATTCATTGCACATGAATGGGATACAGACCTAAAAGTTGAGTTACTTTACTATTATTGAATCTACTAATGAAAGATGTAGATCTATTAATTGTTGGTTAATTTCTCAGCAAACTGTCTGTTTCCCCATACTTTTTTGCAAATTTTTAGCAAAAATTGAGTTTTTTAGCCAAGTGAGTTTCAACAGCAATTATTTAAAATTTTACAAAAAAATCAGCTTCATATGAAAGAGGATAGTTGAACATACATAATAAGTCAAAAACAGTCGATAAAAATATAAAAGCAGCGCCAAAAATTAATTGGAGTACACTTAACCTTATGAGAAGTTTTCTTTTTTTTTTTTTTTTTTTNTGTGCATTGTATAAATTTTTAATACATATTAGTATGTTTCAATTTTTTTTTAGAATTTTAGGTCCCGATTTTTTTAGAATTTTAGGTTTGATTCTAAAAAATTAAAAATTGAAAATTCCCTTTTATTTTTTCAGAGATTTCAGAAGAATACGTTGAACACTATCTTTACATGAGATAAAAGCAATGATTCTTTGTTTCATTTCTCTGCCTTTGATTTTAAGTGGTGATGCAACCCCAGATGTTTACGTAGTAAATTCTTCTTTTTAATTGTGGCGCAAAAAACAAACAATGAAACTAGGTGCCATTAGGTTCTTGGGACAATCACTATTCTTTCGGTTTTTTGGGACAATTCTTTCGGTTTCTTTGGACAATTCTTTCGGTTTCTTGGGACAATTCTTTTGGTTTCTTGGGACAATTCTTTCGGTTTCTTGGACTATTCTTTCGGTTTTTAACGCTATAGTTTTATTGGTATTATTCTTTATACTTAATCTGTTGGTTTCAACAATTTTTTGGCAGCATTTTATCAGCCTAGCTTTCAGCCGACTAATTTTCTATTTGCAGTAAGTCTTGATACGTGTTTTACAACAGCCATGTTAAGTTTCTGTGCAATCTTTTTTCTAAGTACTTATGAATTTTTCTTGCGATTCTGTATATACAATTATCGTCAGTAATAATGGACACCTAGAACGCTTTTTTAGAACGCTGTACTAGCAGTTCTTTAAATTTTTGAATGGCATTCATTGCACATGAATGGGATACAGACCTAAAAGTTGAGTTACTTTACTATTATTGAATCTACTAATGAAAGATGTAGATCAATTAATTGTTGGTTAATTTCTCAGCAAACTGTCTGTTTCCCCATACTTTTTTGCAAATTTTTAGCAAAAATTGAGTTTTTTAGCCAAGTGAGTTTCAACAGCAATTATTTAAAATTTTACAAAAAAATTAGCTTCATATGAAAGAGGATAGTTGAACATACATAATAAGTCAAAAACAGTCGATAAAAATATAAAAGCAGCGCCAAAAATTAATTGGAGTACACTTAACCTTATGAGAAGTTTTCTTTTTGTTTTGTTTTTTTTTGTTTTTTTTTGTTTTTTTTTATCTTTAGCGATTATTGTTTGTTAGAAAAGAAAATTAAATAACGATTTATCGTACTTAATATTTTTTTTGTTTTAACTTTTTTTATTCACCATGTTGCAATGGATATGTAACAAAAGAATTGAATTTCACGGCTTAAAATACAAATTTAAAGAAAAATATTACAATTAAAATATAACTGTGGCAACCTTTTGATCAGCATTGTAGAATGAGAAAAAACATCGGGAGTTTAGAAAAGATAAAAATGGAAGTTGGAAGTTTAGAAAAGAAAAAAAAAATATGGTGGAAATAGTTTTCAACACGTTAGTGAGGGCCCCAGAAATATTACAATGAGTTAAAACTAAAAAGGAAAAGAAATGTAATAAGTAAGAAAAAAGGAAAAGAAGTGTAAGATGTAAGAAGTATTAAGGAACATACACTCCCCGACAAAATTTTAAGACCTCATCAGTTTCATTTGTTAATAAAAATTCATAAAAATTCACGAAAATTCACAAAAATTCATAAAAACAACAGTTAGAATGAGCTTAATTAAAATATACATAAAAAAAAAAGTGAGATGAGATTAAAATACACATAAAAAACTTTTAGTGCAATTAAAAAAGTTAAAGATTTTGTTTGAAAGTTTTTTTTATTTTTAAACGATAAAATCTTAAGAACATATTAGTTTTTTTCTTAATTAATATTGAGTTGGTCCACCATATAATTTTTTTTTATTTCAATAAATCTATTTGGCATTAAATGAATAAGGTTTTTTAATTCATCTAAAGTTATTTAATTATATTTAATCCTTTATTTTTTCTTTTAACTCATTGGCATTATTGAATTTCTTTCCATTTGCATAAATTATGCGAACCATATTATTTAATTAAACTACTCCATATGTTTTAAAATGAATTAAACTACTCCATATGTTTCTCAATAGGATTTAAGTTCGGACTATTTGGGGGGCCATTGTAAAATATTTACTTTTTTTGTATGATTTGAGCAATGGATGCTTCATCTTGTTAAAAGATTGGGTTTTTTACTACTAATCTTTCAAAAGCAACGTCACAAACTTTCTTAAAGTAGTTCTGTATAGTCTTAAGAAGTTAGATTGCTATCAACAAATATAATTCTTGATTTTCCTCTTCTTTTAAAGGCTGTCCACACCATTAAACTGACACCTCCAAAATTACGTCTAGATAAAAAATTTTCTTCTCTTCTTAAATCATGCCAATAAAACTGATAACAACCAGGTCCATCTAAATTGAACTTCTTTTCATCAGTTCATACAAAATTATTCCAATATAATCTTGTTTTAATGGATTTTCTAGCAAACTCAAGTCCAGCTTCTTTTTAGATTTGATTACTTGCTGAATAGTTCGAACACTTTCAACTAATGATAAATCACCTTTTTTTTTTTCAGCAGTGATTGTTGAGTTGCTTACTAATTTGTTAAGCCCGTTTATTTATTATCTTTTTACGTGCTTTTGTCTTCTTAAACAGATCTCCATTTTTTTTCCTTTAAGATAATTAACAACTAGAATTTTTGGTCTGTTTACACTTTTCGCTGAAATCTCTTTCACTTTCGTTCTTTGAATAAAGAACATCAATTTTACCGCGCTGTTAATCAGTGATGTCTTTTTGTTTTGCCCGTTTTTCAAATTAAACAAGATAGTCTAAAACAAGTAGAATTTTAAAAATTCATAATAAATTTAATATATTTAAAAATAATTTAGAGAAAAATTCAATTTAAAATGTTTTAAAAAATAAAGCGGTTTTTAAATTTTGCCGTTTTGAAAATATTCACAATTTTAATTTTCTTTTTTTTCTGTAAGTCCAAATTCTTTAGATATTCATGCATATATATAAGCTATTATTTATTAGAATAATATACTTAAAATAAGAATTGTTTAATAAAAAGATTACAAATTTTTATGAAGTGGTCATAAAATTTTGGCTTGGGAAACGACAATTTAGGAGTTTTATTCTATTATATGTTCATATGCTTGAAGATCAAATCAATCTTTTATTTAATAATAAATGTAAGGATTGCTAAATTTACAGTGGTCAGCAATAAAAATCTTTTTTTTCAATCCGTAAGAATTATCTTTTTCGAGTAGATTGAGTAATATTACTATTATTTGTATAAGAAGTTTTTTTGTTAAAGATTAACATCTGTGTAAAAAAGTTTGAGCGAAAAACAAAAACTGACTCAGAATTAGTGAAAAAGCTGACAAAAAACAAGAGACTTTCCATGGGGCTTTGGAGCTTAGTCTCGATTAGGAAGGAGAAAAGACCTAACATAGGTTTGGGATGAAATTTGGCAACAAAGTAAAAAATATTGCTTAGCAAAATACAGGAAGAGGTGACTCTGATCTAAAGTTTGATTCAAAATTTCCTGGAAAGTTTAAAAATAAATTTGTGTCAAAGGGAACGAACACTCTCTCTAATGAAAGGTTTGTTTTTAAACCTATACATGTGTCCTAAAAATGATGACAGCTGAACCTTCCTGAATAATTCTAACCCATAATACCACCGGAAAAGTATATTAAAACATCATTCAAAAATGAATCGAGGATATGAGAACTATAATTTCTTCAAATCGAATTTCTAAAATAGCATTGGTTCAAAAAAAGTAAATTGGTAGAAAATATTCTGATTTTTTAAAATGATATTATATATAGGATTTCTTAAACAGCTTGCTTTTTTTCTATCGAATATTTATGTTTTTATGACACCTTTTTTCAAAATGATGTTCCCATACAGAGCGGTTTCGCCCGTAGCTACGACAGCAAAAGCTCTCTTCGCTTGTTCGTAGAATTGAAACCTCTCTACTAGTTTTATATCAATTTCACGATGCTCTGCGTTATTAACAGCATCTTTAAATTCATCCCATATCGGTGTTGCCAAGTTGGATTTTTTGTCTGATTCAGTTCTCTCCATTAGAAACACAGGAGCATCGACATATGTGTCTAATGGCAAAAGCTTTAAAACGGCTTTTAAGATTTCCGTGCACCCGTGACCGTCAGCTCGAACCTAAAATTCAAAATGTCAGACATGTGAGTGATTGAAAATATAAATTAATCACCAAAGTTTTTTTTATGGTTGTTTAATTAAAATGTGCATTTTTAATTAAACAACCATAAAAGCAATCGATAACAACACTTACAAGCTCGGGTCCATTTTTGCAAACTGATGCACTCGGAAAGTTGGCGTCGGCAAGTACTAATTCGTCACCGTGTCCCATTTTTGCCAAGACAGTAAGAAGCTCGGGAGACAAGATACTCGGGATTCCCTTTAGCATCACCATATTAATTATGACTCTAGTAAAAGCTTGGTAAGTAAAAAAAGAATAAAATCGTTGCCATGTAAAAAAAAAAACAAACTCAGAAAGGTTTGTTACATTTAAATAGAGGGGGGGGGGGGGG
>QPEY01000015.1:897963-937868 GCA_014706445.1 Hydra viridissima
GGGAAGGGGGGGGGGGGAGGGGGAGGGAATCCGAAAGAACAAAGATAATTATTGAATTATTGGGTTACAAGTTGAGTTCAAAATATAAGTAGGTAGTTTTAAAATATTCGGGAATAGAGTGTATTACTTTTAAAATATTCGGGAATAGAGTGTATTACTTTTAAAATATTCGGGAATAGAGTGTATTACTTTTAAAATATTCGGGAATAGAGTGTATTACTTTTTTTTAGCAAACAAATATTTTTTTTTGATATATTAAGTTAGATTGACTTAAACAAATAATAATTTTATATTTCAGTTTTAGTAAAACATTTCATTTTCCAGTTATAACATTTTCAAACTCATAAATATTGATTATTCAAAAAGATAATAGTCATTAAATTTTTAAATAATGTTAAAAATTTGCTAAGAGTGCTTTAAAAAAAATTTGCAGTAAAAGGACAGGTTATTTAGAATATTATTTTCGCCTGAACAACGACGATGCATTGTCTACAAATCCTGCACCCTTTCAGATGATGTAGCATGCTAAGCCGATTCCACAACCTCTCACAATACAGTTGCTGTGGTGTGTTTCTTTTTAAAAAATTGCTTGATTGATAGTCCATAACCTTTCTATAGGATACAGGTCCAGTTACTAGGCAGGTCATAAACTAATCTTATTTGATTGAAATCAATTTTTAGCAGGTCATTGTCTTGCATAAATACCCATTTTAAAGGCATTTTATACCCAGTGTAGGATAGCATGGTAGTTTGAAAAATATATCTTTAGAGATAATCCAAAATATAGATCCAACTCCAAAATACGAGAAAAAGCCCAAGATATTGATTTTTGCTTCACCGTGCCTCAGTCTGCAGAGTATACTTTATAGACTGGTATAACTTAAAAACTGGAGCTCGTAAGCTGTTTTCGACGATCTTATTGACGAGCACCAGGAGAACCGAAAAAGATTTTCCTTTTGTCAAATCACAAGATGTTCCCCCTTTCTTTCAAAGGCTAATTGGCACGTTCCTTTGCAAACGCTAATCTCATTCCAAAATATCTTTTTTTCAGAAGTAGCACTTTCTAGAGGTTCTAACTTTAAGTTTTAATTGTATCAAACATCTTCTTATTGCCACAGAACAGCCAGCCAAATTCAAATCTTGTTTGATTTTGGTAGAAGTAATTTTGGGGTTCTGTTTAGATGAACCTACAACTTTTTGATTTCATCTTTAGCAGTTATCATTCTCTTTCTTCTTCTTGTTTTACGATTTGATTTCAAACTTCATTGAATTGGTAACTATGGTAGATGAACGTTCATTAAAATTTTGAGTTTCTACCTTGTTTACGCAGGTTTCTGATCAATATGTTTCTTCAATGCAATTTTTTCAATGGCCCATTTTAAAAATGAATTTTTTACGTTTTATTTTAAAAGTAATTACTTTACGGAAACTAATGAACTAAAAAACTAATAAACTAAAAAAATGCGAAAACATTTTAATTGTCAATTACCAAGAACAATCGATGTGAACTTTTATTTATATTCTAATACTATGATGATGATGATGATGATGATGATGATGATGATGATGATGATGATGATGATGATGATGATGATGATGATGATGATGATGATGATGATGATATTACCTTTATGAACAGTCGAAAGGCATTACTTTTAGAAATAATAAAGTCATTTTAATAGCACTCTTGGCACTAGTGTTATTAAAATGACTTTATCAATTCTAAAAGTAATGCCTTAATGTTGGAATTGAGAAACGTGATAGAACTGAGAAATTCTTTTTTTTTTCTTCCTTGGTTTCGAAAACTCCAATCTGGAGGTACACCGTAACCCAAATCCTGATCCTTACGCTTTACTGCTACGAAATAATCGAGTTGGATATTTTATAACTACTACTTCTCACCTTAACAGGTCAAAAAACATTAAAATGATTATGAAAATGTATTTTAATTAAAATGATTGGAGCTTTCCGCACTACTAAATTTTCGGAAACGATTGTCAAACTTTAAGTGAAAGAAACGGAACGGAAAAATGAACGGAAAAATAACGGAATGAATTGAATTTCATTAAAAAAGGAACCTTACCAATCGTAAAATTATATATATATTTACATATACAACAAAAATATAAAGATATAAATAGGTATTAATGTTTTATCTGACCATTTGTAGCTTTGTTATAAAATGTGAGTGTTTTTGTTCTGTTGTATCCTAACCTTCTTTAAAATCCTAACCTTCTGCTGTGTCCTAACGAGCCCATCGCGAAAATGTAAACTATGTTATTTTCTCTCTTTTGGAGTGTCATCGACCTAAAAATAGACAAACAAAAAAAATTTAAAAACCGTTATTTCCAAGAATTCTCAAAATGCGTAACAAAATTACAAAAAATGCCTTTTTTAGTTAAAAACGTACTATCTGAGCTTGAGTGCCCCACGTGATATAGTCGGCTTTCGTTGCAGCATGATACTCATCAATTAATTGCTGAACAACGTCTCTAGATTTTAAGCAATAGAATTATAAAGAAAAAAAAAACTACAAAAAACTTAATTCAACACGAGACTTAACTCTCAGCATTTTTAATTTTAAAAAATTTAAAAACCTGGCATCATCGAGTTCATCAAGATTTTCTTTAAACATGTCTAGTTTTTTGTACTGCTCAAGAAAAGCACCTCTTTTACGAAGTTTGTCGTAGAGACGACAATTCTTCTCAAAAACCTGAAATTACACAAAAGTTATTTACATACTAATTAACTACATATTAATACTTGTATGATTAGTATTTTGATTAATATTCTTGTTTTGAAATTACTTACGGAAGATATACTTGTATGATTAGCCAGCATTAGACCGCTTACGCGATGGGCAGTTTGTACATAAGGTGATTTTCTACTTAACGCTACCTACAAAACGAAAGTACGAGATTTAAAGACAGTTTGCAATTAGATTTATATTAGAATGCTTTGCTAACAACACAACCTTGGTGTTAACAACACAATCTTTGTTGCTAAAACTGCACTACTCGTGATCTCCAACCTTCTCTATTAGTATTGTAGGGCTGGAGATATTATTTCAAAATGGCAGATGAAAGGGTTTAGCTTACTTTAAACTTTGGTTATTTAATTGAGATTTGAAAAACTTTTAATATCTGCCACTTTTATTTACATTTTCCTATCTATCTATCTATCTATCTATTTACATAACTAAAACATTTACTAGCTGTAAAATGATAACAAAAATTACCTGTATACTTGCAGGTCCCCATGGGATGAACTCTGCTAACTTTCTTTCTCTAATACGCTGAAGACTTTTATGAACCTTTAAAAGCACATAAATCATATGTAATATATAAAACATATATCTTTAGAACAAAGTATTGTTCTTAAGAAGTTATCGCCATGTAGTCATTACCATGACCCTCTTTTAATTACTATTATCTTTGTAATCATTACCATTGTAATAGTTCAGTTCCTTAAAAGTACCTGAGTTGGGTCAACTTCTCCTTGAATGATATTGAGAATAGAGATATAACAATGGCTTCGCTTTCGATCACGTGGGGTGGCCACCATCATGTTCTTGGGCTGTTGATTTTTAAAATAAAGTTAAAATAATAAAAATTACCTTTTTAAATCTTTTTTTTTTTTCAAAATCTAAACTTGGGAAATAATCTTAGCAAATTTTACACATCAGCGTTTTGAGATAACATTGAGAAAGTTTTTTTTAAACTTTTATTTCTAAAAGAAGTTTAATTTTGCTTACTTGAAGAAGTCTTCTCATCACATCGAGTACAGTGGTCTTTCTAACACTTGTTGTCTAAGAAATAATTTCATGTAAATTTCTTAAAATGTAACCACAGTTTAACTTATGAAAAAACTATTAACAAATGCAGTCTAAAAAGACATCGAAACTTTTTTTCTCAATATGAGCAAAAAAAAAAAGATGAAAAGCTAAGATGTTTAATTGGTTAAAATGTTCAATTGAGTAAGACGTTTTGAACAAGGTTTGCAATGTGTTTTAGATTGTATTCTTGCTGATCCAACTGATACTTCTTGCTTGGTAAAGATATTTTGTAAACAAGCCTAGGGTAATTTGAATTTCCAAAGGCTAGTTTATAAGGGGGAGGGCAAAGGGAATTAAATGTATAATTTTACCTCAACTTTTAAAAAAAACTTTTTAAAACAAAAAATTTAAAAACTTTTATTTATTTATTACTCATGTCTTTGCAGTGATAACAGCTGAATAATAATAATGTAGTATTGACTCAATAGCTATATACAAGCAGGTGGAATTTTACCCCATTCTTCCTTGAATGACTTGAATACCTATGCTTTCGTACTTGACAGACTAGCATTTCCCAAAAGTATTCAATTTAATGTTTTGAACTCTATAATATTGTTTTTTCTTAAATGATCATGAAATATAGTGCAAAATGATCACTTGAAGTATAACACAGCAGAGTTGAGGAAAGATATTGTCGGAGAAATAAAACAGAATCAAAAAATGTTTTACACAACCTATCCACCAGTTCTGTTATGTTTTTTGAAGATTCCTGATTTATTAGATTGTCACATTCTGTAATTTATTAGATTGATTCTGTAAGTTAAAAAAACTCATTCAAATTCAAGCAATTTTCTTGAAACTTTGCCTGGAGTACGAAAGAAAGATAGAATTTCAAGCAAAATTATACAATCCACATTTGGTATTAAACTAGGATAACTGTTTTTGGTGGCAATACTTGCAGTATGCCAAACCTTTTAAAGAAAAAGATAAAACATTTCCTGAATGACTTTCTGTATTACTCATAACATGTAAGCAATTCACACATGGTAGTGCAGTTATAACAACACAGCCTGAAAAATTATAGAATGATGTGAATAAAGTTCTCCTATTTGCTTTTGTTTTTATACCCTAGAGAATGGGGTATAAAAACAAAAGCAAAAAACAGTCCAAGTTGACTAGTCAGAGTTGATAAGAATATTACCAAGATATCAGTCACCAAGAACCAGATATCAGTCGCTGTTACATTTACCCAATCAGCCATATTTTCTCTAGGTGCAATAGAGTTTTGACCTTGATACCGATTCATTTTGTCCACCATTTTATTTATCAATACCGAATTAAGAAAGTATTCAATATAATCAAGAGGTTCCCATCATTAGTAACAATATTCAGTTTTGGTACATAAATTTATGATTATCAGGTTCAAAATTCAAAATATTCCATTGAAAAGTTTCAGGTTCAACATTATCCTCTATCTCTGTATCTTTTTCAGAATCATAAGTCGACATAAATAATAGTCAGCATAAAAAAATGTAAATATTGTTATTTCCCTTCATTCTCCGCAATAAAATATCAAATTTTTTACTTTTTTGAAAAAAATATGCATAATTTCAACTCACTATAAATTTTTATTTGTACACTTTTAATGCAAAAGACTACGTATGCAGCAAACTACTTTCTTAACCCTTTAATCTGGTTTTATTAATGAAAGAATCCAACCAAACTGCTGGAAAAAATGACAGTGAAAGGGTTAAGAAACATACTACAAGTTTAATCTTATCTTTTATTTACACATTGGATTTCCTGGCATTTTGCTCTGTATTCATCCAATATTTCTCTTTTCAACAAATTGCTTTGACTATTGAATTTTAGTGTGGTTTTTACTCACAAGAGATTCTCCTTTTTTAAGGATACAGCATCCATTTTCTTGTCTTCAACATTTTTAAACTCTGTAACTACTTTAATTGAAAAAGATCTTTATTGATCAAAAATATAAATCTATTTTTTTTATAGGCTTTCATTAGACATCTAATGGCCATATTGTAATATTCAACTCCACACCACTTTATTTTAGTGTTATTCAACAGATTTGTTATTTATTAGTTAACAGCTTTTTTTTATGCACAAAAATTGCTCTTCAGCTGAATTCATAATTATTACTCTTCAAATAATTCATGTAAATGATCTTTAAAACATTTTAAGTTTGGCTCAAGTAAAAGCTTGAAAATATGTTTTTTTTTTTCACATTTTCTTTGAGTAATTGTTTGAAACTTGACGATAAGTAAAATAACTTAATTGAATATAAATATAAAAAATGAATACAAAAAAAAAGTTTGAAACTTGACTATGACAAATAAACAAAAAACCTTCTGATCTGTTGTCAAAGGAGTGTAGCCTGTCATTAAAAAGTGTAATCTTGAAGTCGGAATCAAAGATGCAATCAAACCAATCAAATCATTGTTCATATAACCTAAAGAAATATGATACAAGAAAATAACTTTTAAAAAGTGTAAAGCACAGGATTTTTGTGTAGGTTAAAGACCAAGATTTATACAAGTTGTATGCAGCTAAATCAGAATTAGAATAAAAACCTGGGTAGCGGAGTGTTGTAGTGCTTGTTGCCATAATTGTTGAGACCTAAAGACATAATTGAAATCAATTGCAGCACCCCTCAGGTTAAAAGCAAATTAAATTAAAAAAAGTTTTAAGTGATAAAAACTTTATTGCTTTCCCAATAGGGAATAACTGATGAGCAACAAAAAATTGTCATGTTGAACAACAATGGAAAAAAAAAAAAAAAAAACTTACCAGTTGATTTACTTGAGAAAAGGTTGGATTTGGAATGTGCAAGCGATCAGCAGCAATACGATTCAAAGCTGTATTATCCAAAACAACAACACAGTCTGCATTTTGTGTCAATCTTTTCAAAGTCAGCATGGAGTTGTAGGGCTGAACAACAACATCACTGACATCTTCCTATAATGGAATTTTCAACTTTTTATTATTTTATAACTTTTATATTTTTTTTTACTTTTTCATTTAAAATTATTATTTTTAATTAAAAGGTAATGGAAATTATAAATTTATTTTATCTATTAATATTTATAAGTATTTGTTTTATTTCTTTCTAGCAATTGCATTGCAAATGTTGAAAGATAAATACAAAAATGTTCAGCAGTTCTTCAATTAATGATTTAAGAAAAATCCCCAATATTTCTCAATCAGACTTAATGTGAGACAATTTGGTGAGCTAAATTTTTGGTGATAAAGACCTAATTTTCTTGCTACTTTGCATCAATGTCTCTGAGGTAGCTTGTCTTAATGAGGCAGATTGCCTCATTAAGACAAATTTTTACTGGAGGTTGTTGTAAGTTTATCTTAATCAGTGAAGACGACTTTGGTTTCTCAAGAAAAAATTTTCGTGATGTGCACTTTCTCATTTTCCATTTTGATTTTTACATTGTCAGAAAACTTTTCATGTCATAAAAAGATTTCCTGCCAAATTATGACATACTTTTTCCTTTGCATACTTTTCCACTTGAATGTATTTAAACTTGAGGCTTACATGCCTTCAAATCATAACAATTAATACTTGTAACCAGGAATCTGCTTTAACAACATCAACAGTTGTGCTTCTTTGATCCAGACATCTGATTTATGTAAAAAATTGACATATCAATTTTTAACAAGACACATAGTTTTTGCATGCAAGTTGCACACTTTTACAAATGATGATCATGAAGTTTTTTAATTTATTCATATATTTTATATATAACTCTATATATTGCGGATAACATGTGTAATATATATATTAATAGTTTCTACTATTTTTTAGTAATCCACCTTTGATAGCATAGGAATACTTTCATTTATTAATTTCAAATAAGAAAATACAGAGAACTTTTATCATAGATAATAAAGCCTAAAATAAAATTTGAAAGTAACAAGATATAACACAGCATAAGATTAACACTACATAAGATTAACACAACATAAGATTAACACAACATAAAGTTAACACAACATTAGATTAACATAACATTAGATTAACACAACATAAGATAAAGGATTTCATTATTGTTAAACTGTTGATCATCTCAGACATCTGTAAACTTGTTGTGTAATTTTGTTAGCCCAGTTACTTCAGAATCTTTTGAAGCATCAAGCACTTCTGGTGTCTTTGGGAGTAGCTACTCTGGTTCAACACCAACCCCATATAAAAAACAAAAGTTAATAGAAAACTACATTTCAAGAACAAGCTCAGACCAGAAGGATGTTTTTGACTTGCAAGTTAAACCTTTTTCACTGTTGATTGTTGATTTTGTTTTTGTAAAACTTTTTTTTTTGCTTTCATTTAAATTTCTGAAACTTCTAAAAACTTGGTATAAGTTATAGTTTTAAGTTTAAAGTCAATAATTTCAATGGTAATAAAAATAATGATCAGCTAAACAATAAAAACAAAAGTATGACCTGCTGCGGAAACACTGAATAAGTCTGAATTAGTTTCTTTGGGTACCTATAATAGAACAAGACCATGAATTAAAAAAAAAAACAAAATAGAAGAAAAAACCTTTTAGAAATTTAAATTAAACAATACATAAAAAAAAGAAATGAAGCAAAAAACAAAAACTAAGTTTTAAAGTGTGAACAACAAATACTTTTTATGCGTTTTAATGCCTCTTACACTAGAGATAATTTCATTAGTTAATTTATAAATATAATAATTAAATTACAAATAAATTCTATTTAACTTTGTTAAAAGCATCATTTTAAGTTAGATACTCGTAACTGTAAAACACTACTTTTTTAATAACTGTACAAAGAGTAATTTGTTAAAGTGAAAGCACAGAACCTATCATTTATTGTGTCCAACATATATGATCCCATTCCTGATCCAGTACCACCAGCTATTGAATGACAAAGTACAAAACCCTGAAATTGCAAAACACTCCGAAAAAATTTTGACTTTAAATGAAGAGCTTTAATTTAATTTAGAAACACAGAAATTAAATATTTTTTAAAGATAAAAACAGATGTTAATCCCCAGCAAAAATCTGATACTAAACTTTTAATCCCCATTAAAAATCTCATTAATTATGGTTTTTTTTTCACTCCTCAGTAACAACTACATTAATTGAAAAAACATAAAGATATTTAAAACTCTGAACTAAAGGCATAAGTAAAAGAACTATATTTTAAACTGTTAATCACAACAAAGTGGATTCAAGTTGAGCTGTTTAGAAATATAGAATACTCATTTAAATTGTTTTGCCTTAAACTGCAAGGTTAGGTTATCCATTTTGTTTTTACTCTATATTTACTGTATACTTGGATATCTAGTCCATAAATGAACCCATCCAATAATCTCTGCATCAGTTGCCCATGTCGCATCTTTAAGCATTTTAGTTTTACAAGTGTCTTAATTTTCATTTTTAAATATCCAGTCATTTTTTTCTGTGAAACATATGGTAAACAACTTTATCTCTAATTGACTTGTGTTCATCTTTATTGCCAGTTTTGATAATAGAAACTATCCTAAAAAAAACGGTTTCCATCTCCTGTAATTTTATGGAATTACCTGTGACAAAGAGTTAGGTTGATGCATCCTACAGAGTCATTTGTTTTCTTAATCATTCCAAACCTTTCTGCAATTGATTTTTTTCATATCAAAAGATGTACATTTTGCAATTATTTTGCATTTGAAACATTAACACTGCTTTCACTGAGACAAACTTGTTTGGTTATACTACTTTTTCAATACTTTTTATTGACATTCTTCATGTTGCAGTTATTTTTACTTGAAATAGTAGTTACTGTATATAATTTTGTAAATTGCTTTACAAACTTTCCACCATTTTTATCATCACATTTATGATTCTTTAATAACACTTTTGTTCCATATTCAATCAAATTCCAATCTATATCAATAGGCAGAACAGCTTCTCTTTGATAAAGTAATGAAAAACGGTTTAAATCAATTCGATTTGTGTTTTCTAATTTCCATTCAAAACAAAACACCATCAATGATAAATGGCCAATCATAAGCATTACCTTTTACTTTGCGTTTTTAATGTGCATTTTATTTTTTTCAAAGTCAGTCACTTTGACAAGTTCACGGCCCTGATCATTAATCTGCATTTCAAAACAGCCGAACCTACCTACTAAAAATAATGCCACAAATTTTTATAATTTTTATTAAAAAGGAGTTCAGCCTCTATCAGCTTGCTGCAACAAAATCTACAATCAGATGTTTACAACCATTCACTTCTAGCAGGTGAGTCAAATCAATTCCAACCTGCTTCTTTTTAACTTTTGGAGTTGATATGTTTGCAAAAATGGTTTTACTTGTTTCTTGTTTTTTAACAGGTATCACATTCAGAAAAATAGGTGGTAAAGTCTTTTGCCATTCCATACCAAAAAAACCTATTTTTAATAGTTTCTGTTGTTGAATTGATGCCCATGTACTTAATTATGTGGTTTTGGACTTCTTTACACCTAGTAACTTTATTCTGACAAAAAGTTAAAAAGTAGATTCATTTAAAGTTTTGAATTTTTTAAGTCAAAAACTGTACCACACAAAAGAAGTATAGGCCAAATTAAACTAGTATCACACAATTATAAAAGTAACAATTAGAAACCTACATTTACCCAGATGATACAACTAATTATTTTCGATTATAAATGGCTTTTTTTTATTTGAAAATTCCATTTATTGCCTTTACTAATTTACAAAAATATAAATATTGGTAAATTCATTATGGATTGTTAAAGTTTTTATAATCTATATTTTTATAATGCTGCTGCATTAAATGGAATTACTTCTTTATTTCTTTATTGTGTTTCAAGAAACCGCAACCTTTAAAATATTTAAAAGTATTGACAAAATACATGGTTGCAAAATACACTTTTATGAGGAGTAAAATGGGGAGTAAAAATCTCATAATCACAGTAAAAATTTAATGAGGTTTTTACTGGGGGAGTAAAAAAACATGGGAGTAAAAATATTATAATACACGAGTTTCACTAAAACCAGGATTCTGGACAAATGTCCCAATCCTGAAAAATAGTTATATTGAAAAAAGATATCTTTGTGTGTGTGTGCCAATATGCATTTGTTATGTTATAGTATTAGTTATGGCTAAAATTCTTTAAGAAACCAAAAGTCAATTTTCTGTAACTGAAGATAAGTACATTTGGTTAAAATAGAAAATTTATGAATCTTAATGTTCACTCTGGTAAAAACCTCAATCTCTTGAACCAGAATAAAAGTATAAACTCCAAAACTTGTTTCTGAAACTTTTTTTTTTTCAACTTATTCTTGAAAATAATGTTGGTTTAAACAGAGATGGTGCCAGTTTGATGGTTAAATTTATAAAGGATGCTAATCTTATTAATACAATTTGCTATGCACATGCTACTAATTTTGTTGTATATGGCACTCATGTCATTCATTTTGCTCTATTTGGCATTCTTTATAAGAAAATATTTTTGACTTGTATGAAGGTGAGGATAAGATTGATCCTTATCTATATATCATACTATATCATCTAGAATTATTGCCAGAATATATGAATATTGTTAAAATTTTAAAAAAGTCATCAGTCAAAAAAAATGGTCAAAAATTAATACCTTTTAGTTAAAAAAAACTCTTAAATTTTTTAAAAATTTAAAAGAAAGAACTGAAGAAAGATTTTAAAGATCAAAGGTGAAATCCAAATAGATTTATCTACTGTACACAGATGCAGTATCGATTTAAATGGTTCACTCCTGATTTTTTTTTTAAACAGTTTTTAACAGATTGCTTTTATATTTATTATAAACCGTGGAGATCTTTTAACTAAACTCAAACTTGTTTTTTGGCAAACCTAAAATACTTGATAGAAATATTTCACCTTTAAAATTATTGAAAAACTACAAGTATAATTACAATAATAACTTAAATTTTCAAACAGAAAATGAGAGTTCTTGTACCTCAAGACTGTCGCTACCATCAGCTTCTCTATCAATGATGTCAAATAACTCTTCATGCAGAGACTCTGCCTGAAACAAGTAAGCAATAATCTAAGATATTATTAAACTATATTGATATTATTAAAGAATTCTCATTAAATGATTGAACTTGATATTATTTTGTTAAAATTGGAGGCATAAAAAATGGACATTAGTAAACAAATTATTACTACGAACCTGTGCAAATCCACTACCCCAATTATTTCCTGCTCCTCCTCCATCTTTTGAGGTGTAAATGTTTTCAGGATTATACAGGTTTGCATAAGGAGATTGCATAATAGAGTCAATAACCTTAAATCAAAATAAACAAAATTATCAAACTTATGTTATTAAACTTATAATTATGGTAATTTGTTGAGTTTTATTTAGTTTTAATAATTTAAAATCTTAATAGAACATACCCTGGGTTCTAGATCAAGTAAAACAGACCTTGGTATATAATGTTCATCATCAGCCTAAAAAAGATAAAGTTTACAGAAGTTTGAAAATTCAAAAAAAAAAAATTTTAACAAAGTTTTGTTCACATCTTTAATACTAAAGAATACTGTAAATATTTAATTCTTTACTTGATAAAAGAAGACATCTTTGCGATCAGTGCCATCAGTTGCAAAGTCCTCTAACATTCCCTCTAGATTTAAAATGTAGAGATTAATTAGGTTAACTTTACATCCAATTTATAAATGCAATTTTATCAAGTTTCAAAAATCATAAATAAAGTTCTAGTCTAAGCTAACCTGGGCTTATTCCATGTTCAGCACAAAGCTGCTTCCAAAACTCCATTCCAACTAAAACAAATGTCAAAAGGCTTTCACTCAAAAATCTTATTTCATCATTAAACTTCAATTGTTTTAAATTAACTGACAGATTTGCTTTACATTAAGCGAAATGTTTAGTGAATATTTGCTTTAAAAGTTACATTAACATTTTTATTGGGTAATAATAATAATTTAATTGAAGTAATTTTTCAACATACTTTGATTTCCACATTGTCCCACTTGCAAAGTTATAATTTCTCGAGGCATAGTTGTATTAGTTTTCCTTAAATATTACAAAATTTACTTTCTTTTTATCTACACAACTTAAAACTGAAATCTTCAAAGTAATTTATTTAATGCTTTAAGGCTTCAGGTATATAATGTATACATACACAGCAGGTATTTGGATAGCCTGTATACTGTAAATATTACAAGCTTGTTGTTATAAAAAATTTTTATCTATGACCGTTGATAAGTGTTATAAGTATATGATCATTGTTGATGCTATAAGTATACTTTGATTCTGTAGCCCCAATATATCTACTTTTTTTAATTATTTATACCTAGGGTAGGATAGGCATTCATGTTAAAGAAAACGTTGTTTTGTATCATTTAAATCGATTTTTTTAGTAACTATTATAAATTTTGACATCTCCCAAAAATCAAATTATAGCCAGCATTATGGTGTGCCCAGTTCAAATGTTATACTAATGGTTAACATAATTTGCCTTATTCGTGGTAATTCCATACTATCGCTGTTGTTTCGATTTTTTCGCTGTTGTTTCAGTTTTAATCGCGCGCGAATATACTTTGTGTGATTTTGACACAAAATCTACTTCAGTAAGTTTAGAGATGAATGAAAATAATTGATGTCGGAAAAAGTAACAGGTGGTTTACTGAGCTTTTAATGAGCCTAAATAATTTACTAATTTAGTCGGAAATCTTTCTCGACTCTATTGACTAATCTAGTAAATGCACAATTTTAGTTGAAGTATTTGAAATTCTTAAATGATTCCAATTTTGATTGATAAAGACCAAAAACATTTATCTGGCTTCCACCTCCAGTTGCTTCCGCCTGAACTTTTTTTGGAGCCAGAATGTTTTAAAGGCTGCAGCCATTTGGAAGGCGGAAGCTACTGGTGGCCGCCATCAGAAGTCATTTTGGAGATTTCAGAAAGATAATCTGGAGACTCCAGTGGCTTTTGCCTCCAAATTGGCGGCAAAACTAAAGACGACATTTTAGCCTACCGCTGCCAGAAGAAATGAAGACAAAGGACATTGCCAGGTTTGCCAATAGAGGAAAAAAAGAATTTTTGATGGACCATAAGAATTCGTTAAAACAATGAATAGCGAAGAGAAAACAGCTTGGCTGCCATTTGTGGCTACTGTAAAAATCTTTCTTGGAAAGAAAAAAATAGCAGAAAATTCTGCAGATTTATACGTCAGAATGTTGAAAGCCTTTTTGTGATCTTCGATGAGAAATGAGTATAAAACTTAATTTTAAAAATATCGTCATGACCTTAAAACTGGACAAAATGACAATTTAAAGGAGAGTGGTTCCACCAAGATCTTAAGAAAATTAATGACCGTCACCAATGACGTTTGGAAAAACGCATGATGGCAAATTAATATTGGAGTATCAAACGAGACAAAACTCAGAAAAAATTAACAAATGAAAAAGCTGAAAGCGAAAGTCTCTTCCCGATTGAAAGTTAACATTTTTTTATAAATCTAGAAAAAGTTTGTGACTGATAGGCTGATGTTAATTCTATAAAATGTTTATTTTAAACATGTAATTGTCCTTTGTTTTTTGTTGTTTTTTTTTTCATTTGTTATCTTTTAATTTTGCGAAAAATTATCTTTTAAAGTATACCCGTTATTTCCAAAATTTCAAATGTGCTTTTCAGAAATACCATGTAAAAAAAATTAACTTCTTAAAATTTGTAAAGATAAAAAATTGATTTCAAAAATTTTGTATCTTATCATAAAAATCTTATGTCAGATTTGAATTCAACGCATCAAAGTTTTATTAAAAATTAATGCAATAAATTTATTGTAAAACTTTTTGTTTAACTTTTTTTCAAACTTTTTTTTTTTTTAAAAAAAAAGACATTAGATCGATTGAATCTTAAATTATTAAATCTTAGATACTTTTTGCATAATCTACCATCCCAACGATATTATGCAACTTAGAAACGAAAGGAAATGACATTACTCAGGAAAAAATAGACGTATTTTAGTAATTTTTAATGACTTTGAATACCACAGAAATGTGATTTTTTTTACAATTTTATTTAGTTTTTAAGTAAGCATTTAAAGTAAAAAAAATGTTCAATTATATAATGACTTTCTTTTCATGTTAAACGTGATAATTAGCTGTACAATTGAAGTTATACAATTAATAGAAACAAAGCAATTAAATAGATCAATTAATACAATTAACTACAAAGATGAGGAAGTAAAGAAAAAAATATCAGTCTCAACATTTTTTTGTTCAAAAAACTCATCGCCAAACGTTTTTTGGCAAGCATGCAACCTACATACAGCTTTGACAATTTAAATTTTTGTATGTAAACGATTGGTGATTTTCATTCGTTGCATTTTCGCTCCAATGATTCGGTCACTACTTGCATTTTCTTTGTTTTTTTTTTAATCTCCATAATTTATTGCTAGATTCAAACAAAACGTTGATTGTGAGAATTGCTTGATTACCCTTGTCACAATTTAAGCCGATTTCATCAAAATTCCAGACATTTGACACAGTACTTATTTTATGTTTGCTTTTGAGTTTTGCATGTATTGAAATATTTATTTATATCATCTTTAGTACAAGAAGCTGCTCTCAGTGTTGCAACTTTACCTGCAATTCTCTCGCTTAATCTATGTTTCCACCGTTTGATGAAAGTATAGCACCAAGCTTTGCCTGGTTTACTGTTCGTAAATAAATTTCTTTGTTTCTTATGTTGTAAATTACTAGCAGCAAGTTCTAGCATTTGTTCGGATTCTACCGATACCCCAATCCGCAAGTTTAATAAGCATTTCAAGTGATATTGATTCAGTAAAAGTACTTAAAATGGGGACTGTGCCAGTACCAATAGAACTTGTAGGGTTCTTTATCCTGAACGATAAAGTTGATTTTGGAATGCCATACATAAAAATACGTTACGTAATGATAAGCCGACATATTTTCTTTGTGAATTTGCAGCATTGAGTTGCTCGTCAGTGGAATTCCTTGTTTTTTTGTTTATAACTGTGTGCATCATTTTTTAACGGCTGAGATAAAGAGAGTAATTGTTTTTTAAAGATATTAACGTCACGTGGATCACACATATTCGTATAAGGACTAGATGCGTAAGTAAATTTAGTTAACAAATAAGTGTGAAATATTTATATATATATATAAAATGAATAGTGTCTTCAGTTTTTTAAAAAAAAAAAGGAAATCTTTGTATTTCAGTTTTTTCTTCATGTCTTTCTTCCGGAACTAACAAATTCAATTCTGAAAAAAGGATCATCTTCTGCAGAATTTCAACTACAAAACCACATTTTTATGTTCAGTACTGAAGTTTTCATTTGCGAAATTGAGAAGTCAGGTAGTGAAGAAAATTTGAAATAATTTACTCATAGTAACTCTTTTTCACTCGTGTTAAAATTTTTATTTTAGAAACCAAATAGCTTTACACCGCATGATGGAGCAAAAAATTCTATACAAAAATGCAACAAAAAAAAAAATGTCAAAATGCTTTTTCCTTAAAAAGATTATTACTAAATATACAAAAGTTGTTCAATTTTACATTACTGTTCAAATACCCGGTTCAAATACCCGGTTTTACTCATAAGTAAGAATCGAATTGATCATAACAAAAGTTAATTTTACTACGTGTTTAAAGAAAAGATTTAAAATATGAGTTTTGTTTATATTCCATTTTAAAACATATGACACTAAATAGAATAATTTTTTTTTTATATGATTAACGTTAAAGAGAACTTTACTTTGCCAACCAAATTCAACTTTTGTCTAACTAATAATGTCGCCTTTAATGTTTCCTCTGAAAATCGAGTTCTTTTTGCAAAAACTACTAAAATCTAGTTCAACTTTGAGCTGAGAAAAAATGCAGCACCAAAAAAAACTTTAGAAATTTATGTAAAGTTTTCTTCCATTAGGATCATTATACATTCCAGGAAATTTAAAGAAAATTAAAATTTTTATTCACACTGATAAATTTTTGTTCACACTGATAAATTTTTATTCACACACTGATAAGTGGCTCACAACATTTGTTATTTCGCGAGGTTAGTATTATTTTGTTCTATCTCCAAGTTTAAACGTTGGGAGAAAGTTTTTGATTTTTTTTTAAAGTAAAAAATTATTTAAAATTTTAGCTTTAATTTTTAATTATCATTTATTGATTATCAAACAACAAATATTATCTAATCTAACTGATTTTCAAACCATTATAAATTTTAAAATTTTTCGAACACTTAAAAGATGCCAAACTTTTCTTTAAAATTTTGGAGTTTAAAATCAATAAAATGTTTTTTTTATTTACTTTTGGATTGATTTTTTGAAAAGAAAAAAAAGGACGAAATAAATAAAATGCTCTATGATGATGAAAATTATTAATATCAAGTTGCTCAGTGAACTGAATTTTTGAAATATTGAACTTTTAGCTATTCACTGTGAAATTCTTGATTTTTTTTTTTTTTTTATCGTTTACCGTTTGATATCAAATTTTGGTTAAATTTCAATCATCGAATAATTATTTCAGTTATTGGAATGTGGCTTCGAACAGCTCTGTCACTTCTTTTGCAGCCAATTTGCAGCCAAAGTGCTGTGCAAACATGTGCTCCACAAAACATCTAAGTGATTATACCAGTATTATTTTCTAACACCTACACCCTTCTTTTGAATAGGTGATTGCCTTTCGATCGCATTATTTGTATCTTTGGAATATTCAACATCAACTTCAAGGCTGACTCGGTCAATCAAACTATGCTTCCTCAACAAATTAATTATAAACGATCATTTGATTCTGCATTTCTTTGATGGTATCAGAAGGTTTGTTTATGTTTTTACTTTGAGCCGAAAAAGTTGAACGAATGTCATCTTCTTTTTCTCCACTTTTGTAATCAAAGTAATCAGCTGTTCAGTAATCAAACTGCTCCAAATTGCCGTCCGTGCTGAGTGAGCATTCGCAAATTTCGATTGTGCAATTTTTTATCTTACGTATACCGAATACTTCCAGAAAAAACATTCGTATTAAGACGAGACGCTAAGTCAAATATTAATGATGGCTATACATTTTCTATATCTTTGCGATAATTTCATAAATTGGATCAGCAGCTTTAAGAATAATTTCTTTTTTTACCGACAATCCAACGTCATACAAAAAGCTTAAACGATCATCTTAACCAAATTCTCAGAAAAAAGGTTTAAAAAAAAGAACTAACAAAAGAAACGATTGCTTATTACTCAAATTTTAATGCATACGAAATCCCTTCTCTAGAGACGCTTTTCAAAAAATGGCTTACTTTTAAGTTTTAACACCAGTGAGTCTTTAATCATACCGGTGTAGCATTAGATTTTACTCCCACGCTTTTTTTATTCCCCAGTAAATAATCTCATTAAGTTTTTAATTTCATTATTAGATATTTACTCCCCATGTAAAAATGTACTTTGCGACCATATATTTTGTCAATACTTTTGAACGCTGTATCATCTGACGAATCACCAGTTGCAAACACTCTATATATTTACAGTTGTTTAAGCTATTGATATTTTTATCAAATGATACTTTTATAGATGTGTTATTAGTTTAATTTGGCCTGCACTTTTTTTGTGGTGCAATTTTCAACTGAAAAAAATTCAAAATTTTAAATGAATGTATTTTTTAATTTTCTTTCAAAGAAAAGTTGTTTGGTGTAAAGAAGAGCAACACACCATAAAGTTAATTAACGCATTATCTGGCCACATAAGGCATCAATTCAACAATAGAACATATTCAAAATAGAATTTTTTGGTTTAGAACGGTAGAGGACACTACCACCAGTGTTTCAGAATGTAATAACTTTTAAAGAGCAAAAAATAAGAAACTTTAAGTGAAGCCGCAATTACAAAGCATATCAATTTCAAAAGTTAACATGAAGCTGACTCAACTGTCAGAAAATACCAAAGTGGTTGCAAAATACTTTTTTGGAAGGCGGCCACCAAAGGCTTATGCCTCCTAAAAAAGTTGGCCTTTTGATCGACAGAATGTTAATTTGCCGCCGAGAGGCATTAAGGAACTCTGGCTATTGCAAGTAACAATCGGATTTAGTTTTTCCTTTAACATCGGGTGATAACGAAGAAAGTATATCAGTATTTCTAAAGTATATAAAATAAAGTATATCAAGTATTTCTATATCAGTCATTTGAAATTAAAACGAGTTTAAAATAATTTTTATATATTAAGGCATGCAATGTTATAAGATTCCAGAAAAAAGAAAATTGGGATACCTTACGTACCTTTAAATTATTTTGTTTGAACTCTTAAAGACTTTGCGAGGAATTGCCATTTGATTCATTGAGCTTATTTTTTTCAAAAATAACAAAAATAAAATGAACGAATATATCTTGTTTACATTTAATTATGTCTTGACATAAATGAATGTAAATTTGTCTCACCAAAAACTTTTGCTGTTTTAAACTGATGAAGAGTTCTTTTTTTTTTATTATTAAACTTCAGAAAAATTTATTGTAAGTCTAATATAGAGAATTAGACTTTATTCGTTATTACAGAAAAAACTAAACACACGGAAAAAATGATAATTTAGATGGACAAATTTGAATATAGACCAAGATATACCAAAATCTAGTGAAAATGTCAATAAAAGCAATAGAATTAGCCCGGCGAGTAATAGTTACAAAGAAGCTATCAACAGCCCCTTGTGTGGATAATCAAAAATTACCCATTCCACGGCGAAATCACAGCAGTCAAATTGACGCCTGTGGAAATGATCATGGACGTATAAGAGATGGACGTGCAACTCGTTGTTTAACATCAAAGAGGCCGCAGAAATCAGCGAGCCATGCGAGTTTCCGACAGACTCTAAATTTTCACCCGTCAACAAAAAAAAACTACTAAAATGGGTGCCCGCAGTTTTAAAACAGAAACTCAGATCACGTGGGATTAAGTTTAAACTTTTATAGCATTTGTTTATAAGACTGTTATGGATAAAGTAACTACTTCGTGCGTTGACAAGTTACTAAATAAATTACACCAAGGTAAAGGAAATTAGTTTTCGGCACGAACAGATTTTATCATTTTTTCAAGACGAACATTTGTAAATTTTTTAAATTTTTTTCGTGTAAGCAAAGCCCAACAATGATAAAATAGACCTGTAAGGATAATTTTACAATGACTAAAAAAAGTACAGCGAAATATAAAAAAGTTTAAACAAAATTTTTTGTCAAGATCTGGTTTCATTCAACTCCTTGGTCCTTCATTCACCAGCCTTAATTTGTTGTATTTTTTTAGTACTTTTTCCATTTTTTGCTTCGACTACTCTATAAGCTCCATAATATATATTCCACTTTGCGTTATTTTTTTATTGGTGTATTTTCTAATGGCCTTTTTTATAATTCATTTGACAAAGCAAAACCTTTCAAAAAGTTATTCAAATTTATAATTATCTTGCATAATGCGGCCAGATATTTCATGTTTTTGTTTTTCATTTTTCATATATTATTTCAATTGTCATAAAAAGGATGTAGCAACACATTTGTTTTTGTCAAAAAAAATTTAGTTTATATATAGCTGGTAAATCATATTATGTTAATATTAAATACTTAGTTATTCTTGCGGTTTGCCATAAACTGGCTTTACTGAATTCTTTAAAACTGTGACAAATTGTTTTTTTCTTTATTGTATTTACATTCATTTTAGGTATAAGTTATTTATCCTTAACTGTATATATTTCTGTTGTTAAACATAAAAATAGAAAACTCTGTAATATTCATAAACTGAAAGTCTACAGCAATATAGTAAATGGAGTAGTTCCCTGGACATGTAACCATTACGCTTTAGGTAACTACAAAACTAGTTGATGTTTCGTATTACTTATCGTATCTCTAGTTATCATGTACTAAAGTAGTTAAGTAAATGATCTCAATTTCTATATTATCATCAGCGTTATTTCTTAAAGTATTAAGAATGTCTAGCTATATAAAACTAAGCTTAAAGCTTGGTTCTATTGCTGTTATCTTTAATAACTAAAAGGAGGTTGGTGTGAATGGTTAGACGAAGACCAAAACTTTTCGATGAATCCGACAGAATTTAATGTAATTTAATTTCTATTGTTTAAAACAAAAGATTTGTAACAATACTCAACGAGCATGGTTCGCAAAAAAAAAAACAAAACAACAATATCGTTACACATCCGTCCATGAAATGATGCAAAGAGAAAGTTGTGTTATTATTACCAATTTAAACTTTATTACTTTCATATGAAGTTTGTTTCTATAAGTAAATTCTTCCATTTAACATTGAAGTTAGTAATAGTTTATTAAGCAGAGTTTATTACGTAAACATAAGCGGATTTCACAAACCGCTACAATAGTGCTTGGAGGTATCGCTTTAACGTTTTCTTAGAAATGTTAAGTACACTCTTGTGGAATGTTTTCGTAAAAATATCAAATAATCGCTTGGTACAAAAAAAAAAAAAAAAAAAATCCTGATCAACAAACTTTAAAGTTTAATGTAACGTGAGAAAAACAAATTAATTTACAAATAATGAATGTATGAAATTATTTTTTTTTCTTCTTCTCGAATTTCTAATTTATTTCTCTCAATATAGGACGTCATATAATAAGTTATCAAACAAATCAATTTTTAGTTGCAAAATCTATCTAAATTATCATTTTCCCCGTGTGTGCGACGCTGCTTAGCTTCAGGTCATTCTAAAACTTGATAAAATGAACGATAAACAGAGTTTATAGCTACGTTAGAGCCGAAAACAAGAAAACAATTATAGAAAACCTGAAAACTTTCTTACGAAAACGATTGTTTTATGTATAAGTATGAGCGAGAAATAGGATTCTCAGGCTATTAAGAGAGCGCAATGCAAATCTTAAAATTAATAGTTGAATTGCGCTTTCCTCTGTAAAAGCAAATGTCTAAGAACCCTGACGAGAAACTAAAGTCTTTTAAATTGAAAAGTTTAAAGAAAGAAAAAAAAGGCTCCTCAAAAGTTCATCTTTATTTTCAATTTAAAAAGAGTCATCTCAAATTCAGGAATAAATTTTGTATTTGTATTTTGTGTCAAAGGGAAATTTTTAGTCTGTTGTAGAGATTTAAGTGGGTTCATTAAAGAAAGCTCCGAACATAACTAGATTTGGCTAGTCAAAATTGAATTGGGTGCAAACTTTAAAAACATTTTAAAGAATGAGCAGAGCGAGAATTTGAAGAAGTTAATCCCTTAAAACCTCATGAGCGTTTTAAAATATAAATAATATAACGTGATTTTTTTATATACAGTATATACAAACAAACACAAAATATACTCGACAATCATTCGATATTCTCATTTCAGAAGTAGAAAACGTCTATTAAATGCTAAAAACATTTCAAATTCAACTTTTGATGACATTCAGGCTGACCAATCCAACCCTGGGATACCACTTTTCAAAGAACATTGTTTAATTCATCAAAAAAAGGATGCATCATGGCATTCTTAGCAGACATACGAGTTGCAGGAGAATATAAGAGCATTTTCTAAACAACCAAAAAAAAATATGAACATTTTTTCAATTAAATGCTAAAATTTTGTCAATTATAACAAAAAAAAATCACAAAAACGTTGCAAGAACATAAGACATCTTGACAGTGAAACTACATAAGACAACTTGACGTTATATACAGATTCATTCTGTTTTGCAATACGAAAATAAAATGACCAATTAATTGTTTGCAAACATGGTTTAAAAGGATTTTAATGGGAAAACGATTTCCACTTTAGCAGTAGAATTTATTGAAATAGGATTCAAATCTATACCCTAAACAGAAAAAGAAAGCGTTTTAAAATAAATGAATTTGAGAAAGATTTCTTGGAATTGTGAATAAATGAATTTGAGAAAGATTTCTTGGAATTGTGAAAACATTCCTTTTTTTTTCATACAGCGTGAAATTTGAAATGAGAAATTTACTAAACCATACAGCAAGACTTTATTTGTTAAAAATTCCTAATATATCATACATTCCTAATATACATTAAGTAAATTAAAAAGGGCCTATGTAAAAAGAACGTACCTAGAACCACCTTTAATGTTATCTTTGAAGTTTATTATTATTATTATTTTTCAAATACTTTTCCAATTCACAACCAGAAAAGAAATATTAAATATAAGAAATCTGTAGTAAAGTGATTTCTTAAAATAGATTTCTTTCTCTAAGAACAAAAGCAAGACAAAAATATCTGTAATTTTCATTTCCATTTTAAAAACTTAACTAGAGATATTTGTAAATTAAATTTTAGTTTTAAATCAGCTGAATAATTTGATTAAGCCATTAGAAATTAAGAAATATTATACAAGACCTACTTCTAATAAATCGATTCCATTTTCATCTAACATTGGAAGAAGGGTGTGAAATGATTGTGGACGCCACTTGGGAAAGTCAGATTTATATTCTTTTAAGTCTGTTACACCTGGCCAAACTTGCTCATTTGGTGTTCCTAACACTCTAAAAGAATTAGTAATTGTAATACAAGATTATAAACTATTTTGTGGTATATGTTAATACTTATATGGAAAAACAGAAAAGGCTCATTTAAGCATCTTCAATATGACCAACAACATTGAGACAAATTGTTATAAATTTACAAAACTATATGTGATGTTTATTAAGCTATTTCTTATATTATTAATACTTGATATTAAGAATTGAAATTTTGTAAAAAATAATTTTTAGAAGGGATTTGGTAAGAGATTAACTCACATTAATATTTATGCAATTTTTTGGTCAATGTTACTGTAGACATTTCTGTTAAAATGTTAAAAGTATGTTGGTGATATGATGCATGCAATTATTCCACTTGTTTCAAAATAGAGAATAAATATAAAAACAAATGACATTACATTTTAAAAAATATATAGGAAAACTTTTTTTCTTGAAAATCCTTGCCTAAATTATTTCCAGGTTAAAGATCTTTTTGTATATGATTTTGTTATATGAGGTATGCATTGAAAAAGTAAAAGGAAAGCAAAAATATAAAATAAAAATGTTAATTTTTTTTTTTTAACTGCAAAAGAGAAAGCAAAAATTAACTTGCAAAATTATGTCTGCTAATAAAGCTAATAATCGTTTTAGTTTAAATGGCAAAATGAAAAAAAAAATAATATATATAATGTTCATTTTTAATTGTATTTAGTCAATAGAAATTATCATTATTCTAAAATGGCTTACTGGAATAGTTATAATCAGTGACATTTTTTGTAACAAGAATTGTTTTATTTTAAAGTATAAAGTAAACTATAAAAAAGAAAAAAAGAAATTAAAACATTCAAAAAAATATCAAAAACAAACTCAAAGTCCAGTTTTTAATATTTTTTTAACATTATTAACATAACTATTTTTAATATTTAGCAATTGACAATAAATAGTAAGGAATAAATTTACCTGAACACTTTGAAAAGTTGATCAATTTCAGAATCACCAGGGAACAATGCTTTTCTTGTCATCTATAAAATTCAATGAAATTATAGAAAATAAAAGTATCAGAATCTAAGCTTCACTTAATGCTCCTCTGACTCTATTACCATTTCAACAAATATACAGCCTATACTCCAGATGTCAACAGCCGTAGAGTACATTTTTGTACCCAACAGAATCTCTGGAGCTCTATACCATAGAGTGACAACTTCATGGGTGTAGGAACGCATTGGTAAACCAAATGCACGAGCTAGACCAAAGTCAGCAAGTTTTATTTTACCTATAAAAAAAATTTCCTGTTTTAGTCCTTTCAATTCAATAAAAAATACATAATAAACTATTTTTACTGATCCACTTATCTGATATTTAAGAAAATCAGTGCAGGCATTTTCATTGTGATTGTCCCACTATTTGATTCTTAAAATTTAAGAATTGCTCTAATGTTCTATAGCAAAATACAGTTTTTAGATTGTTTTAGTTAATATTTTAGTTTTTTTTTTGTTCCTATAATCATTTATTAGTTAGTGAGTAGTTAATTGTTTAATTAGAATTTCAAAAAAAATTAAAGGTCAAATAAAGTCAAACAGATTTCCTGTTGAACTGCACAGCCCATAAACTAAGATTAATAAATTTATTTAAGCCTTTGATAATACTCCAAGTGTTTACTTTGTTCTTGTCAAAAAATTAGATTCAAATTAAAATAATCTGTGAGTTATATTATTCTACATGTTTGCAGTGTCCACCCAATCCCTAAACTATTGGAAGAAGGGGAACCTTATTAAATGTCTTCGGAGGGGCTAAAGTTTCCATAAGAGGATTGAGTCTAACATGCCAGAATTTTAAGGAAAGAGTCATTGAACATTTAATAAAATCAAGTACAAAAAAAACTACCCTACTTGACTCCATGCTTTGCCTTATTTACTTGTCAAATTTATTCTGAAAAATAACTTAAAAGTAATAAATGAGTTATTGAAAATACGAAGGTATTTTTCATATTTACGCAGTTAGGCTAAGAAAACATGCCATACTTTTAAAACATTTTCCTAATTGGGATTGAATCTCTATTCCATTGATTTCAACAACACTTAATAAAATCAAGTGCAGACTACGTTAAAGATTTACCTTATCATACATTACTAAATAGCAAAAATTCTTGACAAGGAAGATGGTTTCAAACTGATATGGTTGGGTCAAGTGATCAAATAACTTAAGATCAACAACATATTTCCCTTTTGCACAGGGACAGAAAATAAGTTTAAAACTTTACTTGGAATCCAAGCATTGTACTCCAAGATGAAATCTGAAGGTTTGTTTATGTTTTTACTTTGACCCGAAAAAGTTGAATGAATCTCATCTCCTTCCTTCCCCACTTTTGCAATCAAATTAATCAGCTAATCAGCTAAAACCACTCCAAATTGCCGTCCATCCGGGATCTACTAAAACTACTTTAGAGAAAAAGTTTAAAAAATCTTGTTTTTTTGTTTTTCCCTCTCGTTAAGTCTTACTGGTGTTAAAACTTATTTTCTTGAAATTGAATCGAGCCAGTGATGGTGTATTTCTAGGAAAAAAGCATTCTGTTTATTAGCCCTTGAACTTCAAATTTGGGATAATTACAGGACATTAATATTTTTAATAAAATATGCATTAGAACTATTTTGTATATAATTAGTTTGTATTTTTAGTATTACCTGATTGGTGTCTGTATTGTTTTTTAATCTTTAGTATTTATGATTTGTTCAATGCTTTTTTTGAGGCACTTTTTTAAGAACTTTGTTTCCCTTTTTTTTATTTTCCTTCTTAGAAAACCAATGTTTAGTCTTTTTGCTCAAATGTTAAAAAGATTAACTGAACTTAAGTTATTGTGATACTAGTCTGATAGCTAAATGAAATGTGAGTAACTAAATGTAATAGGTTTGTGGCTTAGGACATCTTAGTGATTTTGTATTTTTATTGTTATGAATGTCTTTTTTTATCATGAGCAGTCAACCTCAAGCCACTAAAAACAAGTTAAAATAAGCTGGTAATCCTTATTGCCAACTTGCTATCATCAATCATCATTACTAGTGTTGCTAACTTGTTGCTGGCTCATTTTCCACTGGGTTACCATTTTAAATACACCAATAACATTTAACAGGGTTCACAATGGCTTACTATGCAGTTAATAAACTTTTGTATTCTTTAAGTTTAATATAACAACAACTAGATTTTTTAGAGTAAGAATGGAGTAGGTCTCATAATTACCCTATAGGTATCCTGTTCTTACCTAAAGTCTGGTGTAATTACGGGACATAAAATCAATAACATCCTTTGAACTAGAAACTCTAGCTCCAAATCATTTTTGGAACACTTCTATAACTAAGGAACATATTTTGAAAAAAATTACAGTCATACATTCATTAGCTTCTGAAATAACTGAAGGTTTGTTGATTTTCTCCCACAACCATCACATATGTTATCATAATTGCTCAGCTAACCTCGTCAGTTGAATTTCAACTGGTAATGAGATTCCAATACACTTATATTTCAAAATCAATTTAGAACCAATCATAACAAAGATTCATCTAATTACATCTATACTTGTGTTTAAAAATGTTTTTTCAATCTTAACAACAAATAATAACAAAAAATAATAATAATAAAAACTAAATCAACAGCAAAATATAGACTTAATAAACAACAAATTACTGATAAAAGAAGATGAACTTTTAAAAATATACCTTCATTGTCTATCAATAGATTTTGAGGCTTTAAATCCCGATGTAACACCCGATGTGCATGGCAATATGCAATTCCATTCAATAACTGATGAGTGTAACTCTAAAAGAAATAAAACTATATATTTATTTGCTCATGTTAGAAAAGCCATAAACAAAAAGCAAACCAACTTAATACAGATGTGCACTTTGAACTTTAGTAGTCATACTTTAATTAGACTCATTTTTATGCCTTCTTTTGGTGCTGCATCCATATACTTCTTAAGATCTTGATTTAAGTATTCAAAAACTAAGAAAAGTCTTGCTTGGCTTTGAATGACATCAAGAAGCCTATAAATGTAATAAAATGATAAAGATAGAAAAATAACTGGGAAAATGTTTTTTTTCAAAAAGTATAATTTAAAAAAAAGTAGTGACCTGTATATTGTGATATGTTTTAACTTCGGAGTGTGGTATTTTGTAATAAAAACAATGGAATATCTCTAAAAAACTTTATTAATCAAATAGTTTTAAAAAAACCTTTCTATTTGAAAAAATTGGTCTTTATGAACCATTTACACTCCAATTACAAACATGCTATAGTTTTAATGTTGATCAAGAGACTCTATTTACAAAGTACCTTGTAAAATATTCAAATGTTTCATGGACTGATATCTGAAATCATGAGTCTTTAAAATGGTCATTGTATATACTAGAATCTGGCATGAAAAAAGACTGCTGGCAAAAAATGGCTATTTGGCTTTGGAAGCATTCATAATTATTTTTTCCTTAAACTGAGTTAACATCACTGGTAAAATCTACAGCATTTTACACACCTGACATCAATATATATATATATATATATATATATATATATATATATATATATATATATATTTATATATATATATATATATATATATATANATTTTACACACCTGACATATATATATATATATATATATATATATATATATATATATATATATATATATATATATATATATATATATATATATATATATATATATATATATATATATAAATCTTGAAACAACTATTCTACTTGTAATTTGTCTGGTGGTTGAAACATTTTAGTAAGCATTGTTGTCCCTTTATGTTAACTTTAGAAAACCATGTCAAGCACCTATATCATGGAGCTTTGTTACTTACAAAAACCTTTTAATGCATACTGTAGATTGCCACAAAACACATTAAACAAAAAACAGCAAATGCAACAAACCAGTTTTTGGACCTTTAAAAAGTACATTCAATACCTTTTCTTAATTCATAAATGGCTTAAAACACTGAGCTGAGCTTGGGGGTGGGGACTTTGTTAAATGTGTGACCCTGTCACATATATTATCTGGTTTTAGAGCCTTTGGAATTCGACCTCTAAATAGAGACATGTACAGATATAGATACCATGCCTTATGTTATAACAGACAGAACAGTTTGAAAATAACTTCTTTGATTGCCACATCATACCAAAATACCTCTGCTTGAACCTTAAAATTATTTCTTCAATTAAAATCTTTCTATTCAATTAATATAAAGAAAATAAAATGGTTCGTTTCTTTACATTAGACATATTTTTTTAGATGCATGTATCTGATTGCATGAGTATAAACTACAGGAAGAAGTTAGTTAAACTGTAATATGTTAGACTTAAATTTTTATACTATCTTTTCATAACTCTATAGTAATATTTTGACATGCAAATCATAAAGAGCTAGGACCATTTCTTACACATCTATGTTGGGAACCATTCATGTGCAATTACAAAAGAACAATTTATGTAAAAATTAAAAATCAGTTTAAACCAANATATATATATATATATATATATATATATATATATATATATATATATATATATATATATATATATATATATATATATATATATATATATATATATATATATATATAGATTATGTATTTTGGCTGATGCACCTCTGTGAGATCATCAGCCAAAATACATAATCTATATATATATATATATATAAAAATCTTGAAACAACTATTCTACTTGTAATTTTTCTGGTGGTAAAATTTACAATTTAGATGTGAACACCAGAGAGGGGCAAGTTAGTAATTTATTACACCGTAGTTTCAGCTTCAAGTCAATTACCTTCTGTCTACCTTTTTCCCAGAAAGAAATTTAGAGACTTTTTTCTACTAGCACTGGAAAGCAAACTTACGCTTCAAAATTCATTAAAATGAATTGCATCCAATAACTTAATTTTAGTGTTGAAACGTTTTAGCAAGCATTGTTGTCCCTTTATGTTAACTTTAGAAAACCATGTCAAACACCTATATCATGGAGCTTTGTTACTTACAAAAACCTTTTAATGCATACTGTAGATTGCCACAAAACACATTAAACAAAAAACAGCAAATGCAACAAATCAGTTTTTGGACCTTTAAAAAGTACATTCAATACCTTTTCTTAATTCATAAATGGCTTAAAACACTGAGCTGAGCTTGGGGGTGGGGACTTTGTTAAATGTGTGACCCTGTCACATATATTATCTGGTTTTAGAGCCTTTGGAATTCAATCCTCTAAATAGAGACATGTACAGATATACAGCGGTGGCCAAAAGTCTTGGAACAAAACATTTAACGACCAAAAAGATTTATTTTTGATCTAAAGTATAAATTTTGAAGGCTTGAGGTATATTTTTAAAGAGAATATTGTTTAAAAAAATACTTACAACTTATTTATTTTTTTATTTATTTTACTGTTATCGTTTATTATTTTTAGTATAAAAATTTATCATAACATAAAATATGTTGTTCCAAGACTTTTGGCCACCACTGTAGATACCATGCCTTATGTTATAACAGACAGAACAGTTTGAAAATAACTTCTTTGATTGCCACATCATACCAAAATACCTCTACTTGAACCTTAAAATTATTTCTTCAATTAAAATCTTTCTATTCAATAAATATAAAGAAAATAAAATGGTTCATTTCTTTACATTAGACATATATTTTTTTAGATGCATGTATCTGATTGCATGAGTATAAACTACAGGAAGAAGTTAGTTAAACTGTAATATGTTAGACTTAAATTTTTATACTATCTTTTCATAACTCTATAGTAATACTTTGACATGCAAATCATAAAGAGCTAGGATCATTTCTTACACATCTATGTTGGGAACCATTCATGTGCAATTACAAAAGAACAATTTATGTGAAAATTAAAAATCAGTTTAAACCAATAAATACTTACTGAACAATATTTGGGTGGGTGAGTTCTCGTAGCAGGGCAATTTCTCTAATAGCTGTACTTGGTACTCCTTCTGTATCTCTACAATCAATTTTGTTATAACTGTAATTACTTAAAATAAAAAATTTATTCACTTTAATACATTACTAGAATTTGTGATTGTATAATGAAGGGGGTGATAAAGTAAAATTAGAAATACTTACGTATCAAGCCGTATTTTCTTCAGTGCTATTACCTTTCCAGTTTGCTTATTTTTTGCCTTATATACAACACCATATGTTCCTTCTCCAATTTTTTCAAGTTTTTGAAAAATATCCATGATGCTTTTCATGTCATTTGGAACAGCCATTTCTAAATTTATATTTTTTTAAGTTATAGTACACCGTTTACACACACACACACACACACACACACACACACACACACACACACACACACACACACAACACAAAAGCAAACAGAAAGATAACTTAAAAGATATTTGCTGATGATAGAACTATGTTTGATAAAAATACAAAATAATGATAAAAAAAAGTAATAATAAAAAATACAGATTAATTACTTTGAAGGTGCTTTTTTGTCCATTTAGCTTTACATTTAAATTTAGTTGTCAATAAAACTTTTTTATTAAAGTTAATATCTGTTTGGTTTTCTACTGTATTCATAAGGAAAACTATTTAAATTTTAAGTTAAGTATTTCTTTATAAATATTTCTTTAAGAAAATATTTTTTTACTCAGAATGCTCTATTAAACTCATAAGTTTTCTTTAAATTGCAGTTATTGGGTTTTTGATTAAGAGTTTAAAATAATTTAAATACTTTGTCAATAACTAAAAGGATGTTTATTAAAATGCTCACATTGCTTTTATTTTCAAAAATTAAATTTTTTATTTTTAAAAATTAAAATAAAGTAAAATTTAATGCTGCACAATTCAACATTTTTTAAATCTTTAAGAAATAATATTATTTCATAAAGAATAGAGAGAAATTCAATTAAGCAACATTAAATTATATTTCAGGTTCTGATTTTAATCAACGAATTAAAAGAAAAGAGATCAACTTATGTAATGCTTTTGACCCATACTTTTTTGATAATTTGCTGATTTATAGGTATTTTTATTTCATTAAACTAGGTAATAATTAAAATTTCTTTTTTTTTTTACTTTTTTTTCAGTGTAAATATTGAATTTTAAAAATGTGCTTACACTAATTGAAGATAATTAAACAAATTCAAATAAATGTTACTTAATACCATCCAATACCTTTTGAATGGCAAAATACTTTTTGTGCCACTGCAGTTTTGTTTATTGCCACATTCTTACACTATTATTCCCGCGAAAATCCAAACGGGTTTGTTTGCGCGTTTTACTTAACTGTAATTTAACCAATGAATGGCGATGAAAAGTCTTGTAATTTAAAGGTTAATATACACCTAAGGGAGAGTTTTTCTATTAATGTTATTTGGTTTGATAGATTAATTTTAACATTCAAAATATTTCTATCAAATTAAATAACATCAATGACGTAACATTTATGAGGTGATCTTTAATTAGTAAATATAAATAAAAAAAATTAACACTTTATTTATATTTTCATATGATTTCTTTGAAACGCAGAATCTTTCACGGCAACTGGAAAGTCTTTTATAAAGTTGATAAGGATACATTTGTATTTTGAAAATGGGTTTTTATTCCTAACATTGACCATATATTTTCATAATTTGGAGATATCTTAAGCGTTATCTTTTTCGTACGTTATTTATATCGTTTCGAACGTTATTTATTTCATTTTGTTAACTTGAAAACATGCGTTCGATTAACTTAAAGTTGACAAGAGTAAAATCGTTCATCGGCCGTGAGTTTAAAGTTAATTAAATTTTTACCATATTTGTTGCATTTATCTAAAATTAAAAATGTAAAATGCTACCCACAAGTAAAATACCATCCGCAATTAATTGAACAATAATAAGGGAATTTCATTGGGAAGATATTTAATGCCAATAAATAAAATTATCCCAACCTTATTTAAGAAATTTAGGGGATAAAATTAGAGATAAATTTTTAGCGACGGAGTAAAGTTCTAGGCCAGATTCTTCCTGAGAAAAATGACTTGGTTACAATCTTTCTTCACTGATCAATAAATGTGTTAAGTGTTCTCGAAAGAATGACGCATATTTTTTTTCTTTAATGGGTCAATTGTAATATTATGTATATTCAACGGGTCACAGAGCGTCTTTAACATACAGTTATTGTAAGTTTTATACGTAAAGAATGATTTTTCTTTTTTAACATTAAAGCTAAATACAAACAGAACATTGGTCGCATTTTATCCCGCTCATCTGATCTCCATTGAACATAATGTCAGTGTGCCTTAACTCATTCCATTCATTAACAAAATCTAACAAACATTCATTAATATTGCCTGGTTTATGATCACTGTAAAAGATAGCAATAATAAATTTATCAGAATTATCAAAGCATGCAAGAATTGGCCACATCTGCATACTTGATGACTTAAAAAAAGAAACTCCATCAATATTTATTATATTATTATATGTAATATTTATTGACAACTTGATAATATCACCAATAAATTTTTTTTTTACTTAGAACACTTTTAATTCCTTTAAATATTCCATATGATGCATAATCCTCCACCACATTTTCTTTCTATTGGTGTTTTTTTTTTTTTGGATGTTTTTAAAAGAGTTCTTGGATCTTTAGGAAGATGAACGAATCGTTTTCACGAAGGATAGATAAAAATTCATCAACAGATGAACGAATCCAACGATTTCTAATTGCACATTGAGCGAGCTTTCTATTTAACGATGACATTTCACCCTCATTAGAATCATTAGAATCATTACTACTGTAGCAATTTGTATTGTTACTGTCAGATTCACTACTGGTCGGATAACAATCATCAGTTAAGTATGAATTATCAAATGAAAAAATATTGTCTGACATACTTATACTCTCCGATAATTCATTGTCACTATTCACAGAGCATAATTCATCAAATGAAGGTGAAACAGTTGTAGAACCAAGCGATGTTGACTTTTCTGTAAAGAGAGAAAAATCAATCACATATTGTTCTACAACTGTCTCATCCTCAATTGATGAATCTTAAAGTGCATTTACTTTTCTATTGATACCTTTCAATTTTTTTACATTGAATGCCATTTTAAAAAACTGAATTTCAAATGTGAGTTATGCTGAATTTTAAAAAAATACCACGATTATTAAATAAGATGTCTGCTTTCAAACCATTTTAGAAATATTGCTTAATAAAAGGTGATAATATATAATAGGTGATAACGTTAAATTTTGTTTTTTTTTTATCAACATTCACTATATATATATTTAAAGTTTAGTTGCTATTTTGGAACAATTATTTAAATAATTTTTAACGTTCATTTCTAGTCCGAGAACGGACGAACGACGTTTTGGCGTATAATGTACATACATTGTACGTACTTGTGCCCGCTGGGTCGGTATTAGAATGTGTGAAGCACTGATCTCTATAATAACTGGATTGGGCATCTCTAATATCAAAATTGACGCCAAAATCGCCATATTGGAAAGCCCCAGAACGCTACAATCTGATATGTGTATTTAAAGCGATAAGCCGAAAAACAGAACTTAAAGCATACGGGATTTAAATTTTTGGGGCTTTCCAATATGGCGATTTTGGCGTCAAAAAAATTGAAGTTTTGCTCGGAGTTGCGCTATCCAGTTATTATAGAGATCAGTGGTATGAAGTGATCAACGTTAAAATACGATAATAATAACATGTATTTGTCGCGATAAATTGCTGTTGCAACAACTCATTTTGGTGGAAATAAAGGAGAAATATGTTTTTTTTTAAACAGGTTTTGGTTTTAGAAATGCTTTTTATTTTTGTAGTAAATTTTTGAGATTATGGCTTTCACAAAAAAATGCTGATCTATTCTTTCCCTATTTTCGAATTGTTATTGTTTTCGTATATTTAATTCATATTGTGCCATTTCTATGTGGCATTGATTGAGCTTTTCGATAATATTTCTCTTCGTCAACTTCTTTAACGATATAATTTGATCTAGTTTGTTATTAAAGACAAAACTTGTAATAAAGTTTTATTGTAAATCTAGAACCAATTTATATAATCAGTTTAAAACAATACCATTTTCTGTTTTGTTTATAATGGCGCCAAATCACAATGACTATAAAGAAAAAAGGCTTGCTTGATTTGTTTCAAAGAAACAATAAAAATCACGAAAAGCTGATTGATATTTCATGAAAAGAATTGATCTTGAGACTACATCTTGCAACAAAATGGCCACACAATTATACCATCGGGAAAACCTTCAACTTTAAAAGTTAGGTAATATTTAATTTTGGTTTGAAATCAGGTAATTTTACCTCTTTCCTGCCCCCTGGTATAAAGTTTCAAAGGAGGAAATGTGAGTTACGAATGAAACTTTAATAAATTGAATAAAATCTCTAGGGGATTTTCCTCTCCCTTACTATAATGCAAAAGTGACGTAATCGTTTTTGTTTGTATGTGTTTTTCTTTTTCCAAAACGCTGTGCAGAATCAGAGAAAGTACAGAACAGCCTTGGAAAACAGTTAAACTCTGTGCTAAAGTTTCAAAGCGGGCAGTTTAAAAAAGCCATTTTTAAAAATTTCTTGACAATAAATAAGTTAGATCAGATTTAGAAGATTAATCTTGAATGAGATGCATGTCAAACTTAATAGGTCAGTAGTGAGGACATGTATCTCATTCAAGAGATATTTCTGCAAAATATCTCTTGAATAAGATACATGTCAAACTTAATAGGTCAGTATCAGCATTTCATTCGCTTCATGCATGAAGAAATCATGTTTTAGAAATGTTCATCAAGGTGAATTAGAGAAAAAAAAAACACACCAAAGAAAACTACTTATATCCTTAACTCTAAGTGAAGCTTCAACAAAAGTTCATGGTCAAGTTGAATATGTAGAAGAATATTTAATGCTTTTTGTCAGAAAACCTTTTCAAGCCAAATTTTTTTACTTGAGATTACGCCAATTCCCTTCGCTTTTGCTAATAAAAAAAAACCTCTTTAAAAAAAAAAAGTTTTTAAAAACCCTCAACAAGAGGATCACTTTTTTTTTATTCTTAGCTAAGAACAAGCTGCAGCAACAGAGAATATATTGGTTATCCATTATAAGAATTCGGAAGAACTAACTAGTTATGTGCTGCCTGAAAGAGAACACTTAGTGTTTCATATCATCAATGATCATAATTCATCATTGATGGTATGAAATCGTTTGGAATTGACGAGGTAAAAGATCATTTTCGAAAACGATCTTAACGTTATTGATAAATTATAAAGAAAGGATAAAACATCAAATTTTACGCTAAAAAAATAGCAGTCAAGCACTTAATGATCATAGCAATTTACTGGAATCCTGCAAAATGTTTCTGTTAATCAAACTCTATAATATCTTAATGTTTTTGCTGGAATCCTACAAAAAATATTAAGATATTTTAGAATTTGATCAACAGAAACAATTTGTATTTCATAACTTCATGTGATCTTACAGTAATCAGCTGTGTGGAATCTCATTGCAGAAAATATTTAATATTGAAAATCTCTCTTGTACGAAATTAAAGTATTCGAAACAAATGCAAAAATTGGCCGACAATACATGAAACCTAATTAAAATTTAATCCTAATGAGTTTTCTCAGTATTCGAATAAGTTTTTAAAATTAAAAAAAATAGGAAAGATTTTGAATCTAATCATGAAAATCATGATATCATTGATATCAAATCAATAGACTCAATTGATTATATTGCAAATCAAAGCAGGATATTTATTCTTGATCTTTGCCTGTATTTTGGGAAAATATAAGTAAAGCTCAAGAAAATGTGTTATTTCTTCTCTATAACTTAAAACCATCTGTTTATCAATCACAGCTTTACAAGAGAATTCTGCCCCAAACCACGATGTTTGCAGGGAACTGGCTCTAACCTCAACTGGAATGATTTTTTAATTTATCGATGAACCTGTCATTGTATCTGTTTGGTTCTGGCTAAACTATGAACGCCTTTTCATCAGAATAGACAATAAGATTGTCATGACCACTTATAAAGTCAAGAAGCACTGTAACCCTTTGCCTCCTCACTGCTCTGGTTTTGGTACTGACCAGTTGTCCTCGCCTCTTCACAAAGATTTTTATTCCAAAATCTTCATTAAACAGTCGTTACATTACCTTTTTGAATACATTAGGATCTCTGACAAATCTCTAAATAGTTCTATTAGGACTTTATTGCATCTTGCAGTCAACAGAGTTGCTTAATTTCTTGGTCCTAAAAATTTTTTTCAAGTCCATTTCTTTCTCAAATCAGATCCACTGCTTTCTAAGTCTTTGAGAGCCTTGTAAATGTTAGCTCGGCTCAATTCATCACTTACAAGTTTGATACATTGGCTTTTTTTTTTCAATCAGTTTTCCGAAAGGTTTTTTTCATCTCTTTTCTTTCATTAACTTTTCGCTTTGTACTACTTTCTTTCATTTTGAATCAGTTTTTAATTGAAAATGATTATTTTTTCGCAAAAAACATAGGCGGCTTACGTAATTTCGCATATATAATGTAGAAGTTTATACTTTTAGAAGTTTATCTTTAAAAATAAGGGAATTATTCATTTATTAATAGAAAAATTTGTTTTGGAAAATTTCATTTGTTTATAGTATCTCGAACTTCTGGGCACAACTCTGTAGATGCATTGTTTCGGATAATTTTAAAAAAATTTAATGACCTCTCATTTGTTCCTTAATAGATTTATGCCTAAATTAGTAATTCACTGGAGGAATTTAATTTTTTGCTTCAGTTTGCTAAAGCGGCGTTCATACACAACAGACACAGGTCATAGCCAAGATATGCTCACAATTCAAAATGTTTATCACAAACGACTTTGTGATAAACATTTTGAATACCACAGTCATGATTCCTTTGTAATATTTCAAGGGGCGTATTCAATTCATCATATAAAAATCTTACCTGTGATTCAAAACTCTCCATTTCTTATCGAAATTCAGCGGCGTAATAGTTTTCGTTTTATTTTATTGCAAGAATTTTACTTTGATAAATCAACAGGTGTATTTGATAGATAGTTAAAATAATTGCTTGCCCTACTCTTGTTGTGGCACTCTCTTAACTTTTCTTCCAATATTGATTTGTAACAGTCACAGATAGCTTGAGGATTCCAAGATTTACTTTAGTCCCCAAATAAATATCACAACATACTTCTTAACAGCTTGGTTATAATTTTGTGTCCTTTGAAATCACAAAATTCACTCGAGCATGTGCAATATCCACAAATGTAACAAAAATAGTTCGCTGACAGATATCTAGAAAAATATTATGACAGGTGGTTATATACTTGTTAATTTCCCTAAATAATAAGTAAGGTTAAACAATTAAAGGAAATAAATTATTGTTGCGTTGTGTAATGATAACAAAATGGTAGAAAAAACTGAATTTTGTAAATAAACGAAAAAAAGTTATTAATGCTACGTTACTCATCTTTTTCAATTAGAGCAATTCGTATTTTTAATTTACAGAATTATTTATATTTTCAAAATTTTAGTGTCATTTTTTTTATATATTGCGTTAAGCCTGTTTGGTCAACCAACCCAATCAACAGACCTTGAGATAAGTGATAGAGAAAAGCTAACATTCGCATCCAAGTTAATAGAGATTTTTTCTTATAAAAGTCAAATTTTTTTAAATTCATAGATTTGCAAGAGCCTGTTTTTATCACGCATGCGCTGAATTTTTAAGAAAGCGAATGATTTATGACGAGAAAAGAATACACAAATAATTAACTCAACAATTTATAATTTACTGGAGTGAAAATATGCTTAAAGATAACTCGATTAAAATCATTTAGAATAATTCCCTTAGTAAAAAAAAATCAAAAACTTAATTATCTAGAAATTCAGTTTTAACCGACCCTGATGGGACTTGAACCCACAATCTCCAGCTCCGGAGGCTGGCGCCTTATCCATTAGGCCACAGGGCCAACCACTAACTCCGAGAACTTAATTCTATAAAAAAAAAATTTTATTGAAAAAATTGCTTTTTGGAAGAAGTTACAAATAGATTTTTCTTCTGTTTCCGGGAAATTGTCTTTAGTCTACGTTAGAGATATATAATAGAAGTCAAATGTACGATTCGTTTAGTTAGGTTAGCGAGAAGTGACAAAACATTAATTTAGTTTTTTAAAAAAAGAAGATTAACACTTGACAAACATACATACATTCAGTGGCGTAACTTCATCCTAGGGGCTGGAGGCATGGTATTATTGAGGCGCCCCTCTCTCTCCCTTCGTCCTTCTCTCCTCCCTATCCTCTCCCATCCCTTCAATTTTCCCCTACCTCTCCCGTTCCCTCCCCGCGTTAGACGCTACACTGTATTATAAAAATACAAAACACCGAATGCAATGAAACTGACATATTCAAAAAAACAAAAAAATCGTAAGCATTTTTGTTTGGTTTCTCATAAAAATTTACTAACATTGAACCTCTTACTTACTCTTACCAAAAGGTAAAGTACTGGTAAATTTCATGAGTTTTCGGCGGTATTTTGCTTCCGCAAAATTGTCAATTGTCTGGTCTACGTTCAGGTCGCGAAGGCGCTGACTCTCAATTGACAGCATTCCCAGAGGATTTAGCCGAACCTGACACATTGTGCTATGCAAGTATGTCTTAATTAACTTTAGCTCAGAAAAACTTCTTTCCGCGCTTGCCACCGCTCTGCTAACTTCCTGACTGTCCTAACATCGTCAGTTTCACACCGAGCGTTAATTTCAGTAGCGTCATTTGGTCTCAGAGTTCGTCAGAAATATCATCAGCATACTCCTTCACAAGAACGTTAAACAGTTCCAGCAGTTCGTCGACATTCTTCTCCATTATGATCTTCAGTTTTATGCATTAGAAAAGTGCGTCAGTATCTCGCAGGGACTGGAAGCGCACTTTAGCTGGCTAGTGGTTATGTTGATAATTGTGTTGAACACTTCAACCTGAAAGCGTTTCTCTGGCGACTCAAGCCTAGCATCTCTCGAAAGTTCGTCGAAGAATTCTTTCACGCGGGAAACCCGTTTGTTATCGGTAAAGTCGCACTTGATGCCTCCAACTCTTGGCCAGCACCTTGGCACTGGATAATCTTGTTTTCCAATTACTTCGCAGTTAGTCAAGCAAAATAGTGGTGGTAGACAGATCACCTGACTTTGACTTGCATTTCCTTAGAAATAATGCCTAATGGGCCTAATATCTGAGAGAGTAGAACTACAATTACGACTGAGGAAAAGCATTCAAAATATTGCTAAAAGTCAAAAGCGAAATTTCTCTGGCGAATCAAGCCTAGAATCTCTCGACGAACTTTCGAGAGATTCTAGGCTTGATTCGCCAGAGAAACGCTTTCAGGTTGAAGTGTTCAACACAGTTATCAACATAACCACTTTTGAGAAGACGAATTAGACGATTGAGGCTGAGCAGAGAAATAGCTACTGACTTTTAGAATCTTTTACTAAAGTTTGCCTTGTAAACTCCTTATCAAGTTTTCTGCGTGCAGCACCACTAAGCTTTCGTTTTTCATACATACATACATACATACATACATACATACATACATACATACATACATACATACATACATACATACATACATACATACATACATACATACATACATACATACATACATACTTACATACATA
>QPEY01000015.1:937892-949436 GCA_014706445.1 Hydra viridissima
ATACATACATACATACATACATACATACATACATACATACATACATACATACATACATACATACATACATACATACATACATACATACATACATACATACATACATACATACATACATACATACATACATACATACATACATACATACATACATACATACATACATAATTCCATCTACGTACTTTTCATCAAAAAAGTCTAAAAATTGTTTGAACCGTGTCCCATTTTCCCTCAGAGGAAATAAAACTTTTCCTATAAAACATATTTTATTTGTACTCAGAAAGGTTTACATTGAAGGCTTGCCTAGGGTTTGTATGCCTCCGCTCCTTGAGGATGTTAACAACCAATTGGAGGCGCCTTATGGAAGGGTGAAGACCTATTTATCCTAAACTCCTTACTCACAAAGTGTGGAAATTGCAATGAGACTTGTTTTAGAGGCATTCGGTTTTGTGTATGGAACTGAGGCTAGGTATAAAAAACTATGCTAAGGATTTCAGCTGAAAATTTGAAAATTGACGTATCTTAATGGAATGTTTTGATTATGAATAGATTTAGACGAAGAAAAAAAATTTACGTCAGAACAACAACAACAAACAAAAAAAACACTATATCATTAATATTTATTAATGCCACAAGCATCCGATAACCAACTGAAGGTATGTAGTACACAATATTGCCTATTGGCATTCGAAGATTGCTGGATTTCCTTGTTCATTCATTTGATAGTTAAATTTTAAATCAAAACAACAAAAAATGAAATCGGTTTAGTTAGTGAGTTAAAATAATGCAAGATTTAAGTTCTGTTCTAGCAACCATTTTCTCAAGAAATGTCTCATTTGCTAAAAAATGTCTCATTTGCTCAAGAAATATTTTTGATGCTAAAAAGAAAAAATCATTTTGGAAAATCTTCATCTCTTAATAATAAATCTCCCATCATTCTACTCAATAACAAAAAATTTTTAGAAAAAAATTTCAGAAGTTTCTCATTTAAGCTTCACTTTTCATAACTTTCTAAATATCTCCAGTTTAAGAGGAACAAGAAAAAAACTTTTCCTGATCAATACAGCATTGATATATAGTAGCCTACAGACGCAAAGAGTTTTAGATTCTGTACTTTTCTATATATGTAGGCTTTTATTTGGCATTTTGGGATTTTTTAACTACTATTTATTACTTACTTTAGTATATCTATTTTAGTATGTCTATTATTCGAACAATATCAAATTAAAGAAATACACTACCATCTCACTAACAACAGTTTTTGCAGGGTTTTGATTAGTTTAATTTGGCTTGAGAGCTGGTGAAACTCGGAAAGAGAGATACGGAGAGAGTGGATTAAGGAAGGGCAAGAATTATGGGCACTTTGCCTTAATATGAGAAATCTCTTTTATTTACAAAATCTTCTAGCATTCTCTATTCACAAAATTAGTTGAGCACGGAAAGAAGTCGAATAGCATTTTACGTATTAAGTACAGCTTTTTTTATTTATTTTTGCCTATATCAATACAGTTAGTTTCTGGAAATTCAGATGAGATTGCATCAGAATAAACAGTTTGAACCTTATAAGTTACTCTTTTTTTTTTTTAAAAAAAAAAAGAAGAACCCTAAAAGCACTATTATTATAGTTCAAGGTATTGAGTTTTGAGACTTGCTACTTATAGATTATGGTCGCTGATCTCAAAATAATAATTGAATAGCGTATTCTGTTTTGTGGGTAAAAAAAAAACCTCGCCGCCATCTCGATACAAAAATTTTATGAATTTATTGTATCAAGATGGCGGCGAGCTAAAAATACAATATAATTATGTATAGTTTTAAAAAACTGATAAACGATTCACGGAAAAATGAAAATGAAAAGTAAGCTGATAAAACTGGTTGTTCATTCTATTATTGGAAATCAAAATAGTTTTTTATTTCTATGGTAATGGTTTCCCACCTTTTCTGAACCTAGGGTCACTTTAATTTAGGTGGAGGATATGAGGGTCCGCAAAATAAAAAGTAATTTGAATTTTAAAGTAAGTAAGAAAAAATAAGAATACTTTACAATTTAGATGAATCTTTTTCACTTAATTTTACAATTTTGATGAATCTTTTTCACTTAATTTTACAATTTTGATGAAACTTTTTCACTTAATTTTACAATTTTGATGAAACTTTTTCACTTAATTTTACAATTTTGATGAAACTTTTTCACTTAATTTTACAATTTTGATGAAACTTTTTCACTTAATTTTACAATTTAGATGAATCTTTTTCACTTAATTTTTGTATAACAGTGTGCGCAACATAATTAGACAACTTGCTTATGCATTTTTTAAGTTGAATACAAGAAACAGTAACGAACTCAGCTGTAAACCCGCGCTAATAGATCATGGTCAAGTTCTCTCCTTCCCTCTGCGCGCGCTTCGGTTAATTTTGTTAACTTAAATGAAACTTGTTAAAGTGAAATAATTACTCAATGCTGTGTGCTAGAAGGTTAATAACACGACCGTACAGTGAACAGCAATTGTGTTTACATACAATTGAAGACTCCACGGGAAGAAACGGCTTTTTATTAACGATTTTATATTCTTGATTTTTGTAACTAGACAGCAAGAGTGTGTACACACTGTATGAACAATTAGCTGAGTACAATGAGCTCATTGTACTCAGCTAATTGTTCATACAGTGTCTACATATAGCTGTACTCAAGAGTACTTTGCAAAATAGCTGTACTCATGAGTACTTTGCCAAGCTGCATTATCTACGGATGTACAATTCCAACTGGGTTAAAAAGTGTCCACAGTTTAAAAGTAAATTTTTCATTTCTCAGGTGCGTAATCTTAAATTCTTTGTTTATCTAAACAGCTTTTAAAACTTGTACCCTAAGCTCTGTTTTTAACCAGCTACTTGTATATTTATAACTAAAGGTTTCCTAAGATTGAAGAAAGAATTCGGTTAGTAAACTTAAGAAAATAGTTAACTATACTACACTAATTTCAGATCATTTCTATTAATTTATCATTGCTTTGTTTTTGGGTTATTGAGCACTCTTGTAGAAAAAATTACACGTGGATTGGCTTATTGACTAAAGCAATTAAATTGAATATAGTGAAGAAAACGTCTTCTTTTTAATACTTAATATGAAATTTGTAACTAATTTGCAATTCTTTCAATTCCTTTTCCTTATGACTAATTCACCCGCCATGTTGCTAGGGCAAACTGGCTTTAGAAAATTACTAAATTCGCTGTCCAGTTACTATTTTGAAATCAGTGATTAGGCCTTATTTTTATACAACAGCTTTCCTTGCAATCCTGGTTCTAAGCAAGTACAGGATAGCATATTCTTGAAACTTTTTATATAAAAAAGTATTCAAATGAAACTTGATTCTTTAAAATACTAGTTGATCGCTCACAACATTTTATATTAGAGATGTTGCACTTAACTCATTGCTCTTACTACTTTATTGTGTTGAGATAAACTTAGTTTTTTCTGTAATTCATCTCAGAGTAGACCTTTACAACGATATTTTCAAAACTCTCATTTAAAATTAGTACTTGTCCTGAATTTTTTTCTCACTTAATTTAACCAAAAAAACTCATTTAAAACTTATGTTAAATAAAATATTTTCATCAAAAGCAAATCGAATTTAAGCAATTGAGATCAAACTAAACTTTCAGTTATGTTCTAGTTACCCACACTGGTTTGTAAAAAATTACTTTAAATATTGTGTGAAAACGAATGTAATAAACGGTATATATAAAACTAGATGTACATCTTTTACCGTTCTGTTCTGTGAAATATTATTATCAAAAAACTAAGGGTTTTATCTTTGGTCCCGACCAGAAAAAGCATAAGTCAATTTGACCAACTTTTTGATATGCTCTATTTATTTTTTCAATAATATGAGTAATATTCGTCACTGACTTATGCCAATTGGACCAAAAAAATCAGCAAAAATTAAGCTTTAAATCTACGGAAAAATTTTTTTTTGTGAAAAATTGACTTAAGCCCTTTCTACCTGGGACCAAAGATATAGTGTGAAAACGAATATAATAAGTAAAACTAGATGTGCATCTTTTACCGTTCTGTTCTGTGAAGTATTATTATCAAAAACTAAGGCTTAGGCAACCAGATCAAGTAATGAACTCGTTTATTCAACGTAGTGAACTCGTTTATTCGCTTTTAAATTGTTTTCTTCGATGAGGTTTATTAATACTTAAAGAGAATTCCTTTTCTTACGGAGTTTTTGAAATTTTCGACTTTAAAACAAAAAAAAAATTAAATTCCAAGTTGAAATCTTTAGCACTTTACATGGTCGAGAAAAATGAACTGACAGACTTAAGAATCTTAAAAATATCGGGGAATGGATACTTACTAATCAAAATGATTAGCAGGAAGAAACAAAATAAATAATTTTCGGATATTCAAAGCACCATAATTCCCGAATGGTTTGCACTCCTTCCCGAATGGGACATAAGGATTAACGAGATTTAGGTCTGTTAACTATTTGTCAGCAAGATCTTTGATTTTGGCTTTCAATTCTTTCTTGTAACGGAAAATATCTCCCTTATAAGGTCTCACTGTCCCTTTCTCGCAAACCCAAATCTCTTTTGCAACCTATAAAATCATTTTAAAGCATCATTTAAGATCTGCTATCACTTTTTAATAGAATTTGAAACGTTAAAATCAAGTATTTAAAACTAATTACCTGCATAATTAACCGAAAATCATGGCTAACTAAGACTACTCCCCCATTAAACTCTTTGATAGCTTGCGCTAACGCATCAATAGTTTCAATATCCAAATGATTTGTAGGTTCATCGAGCAATAACATGTGCGGATTTTGAAAAGCTAACCATGCAAATATTATGCGACTTCGCTGACCGTCGGATAAATTACCAATTGGACAAGTCTAAAAAAAGCCTTCATTTTTTAAATAACTCAGTGTAAAAATTATTGCCCGTAATAACTTTTTAACACTTCAAACCTGTTGTTTTCCAGTAAGTCCGTATCTACCAAGGAATCTACGCATTGGTTCAATTTCTTTTTCTTCAGGAAAGGTTTTCATCATCCAATCCAAAGCGGACATACTCATAATTAATATATCGTGCAAATGCTAAATACACATACAAAAAAAAAATTCTTAACAATAAACCAGATATCGATTATAAGCTAATTAACAAATTAAAAAAAACAAAACAGTAGCAACATCAATTCTTGAATAAGTAGTTAATGGTATTAATAAGTTCATAGTTGCAACCTGAAGCAAGTTTTTGATAGCTAGCTATTAAAGTAACAGGATTTTTTTATGTGTTATTTATCAGAGACATGCTTCATCAGCTAACTAGCTATAAAACTAAAAGGCAGAGTTCTTTTAGATTTGTAATTTCATTTGTTTGCCTTCATTAAGTGATAGAGCTGCATTAGAAATAACCACAACAAAATAGCATAAAATGTTGTTTTCAACAGAACAAAGAAACAAACAACAAAAATCCTTTTAAAAATAAAAATATAAAAATACCTGATGAAATCTTCCAAACTTAAGATGTTGATGAGTGCGCACTCTTCCGCTGGTAGGAGCAAGCTCACCAACTAACAGTTTTAAAAGTGTACTTTTTCCAGCACCGTTAGGTCCAACTAATGCAACGCGAGTATCCAAATCCATACCAAAGTCAAGATCTTTATATAAGAATGGCTGATGGAAAAATTTAAGATTATAATAACTCTTATAACTCCAACATTTAAACTGAAAGATGTCCAATATCTTAAAGGTTAAAATAAAATTTAAATAGAAAATGAGAAATATAATTGCCTTTGTGTCACTGTATCTAAAGCTAACATGCTCAACTGCTAACACTGGTGGGGGAAGTTTACCACAATCAGGAAAGTAGAACTCAATATTCTAAAATAGTTGGAATAAAAATTAATTAAACTTAGAAGAAAGGAAATGCTTATTTACCAAGTTTCCTTGTGTGAAGAAAACTTGAACAATAGAATATAATAAATTTTCACTTATCCACTTTTCACCTTTTCACCCTCAACTCTTTGGGTCAAACCTCCTTCAATCATTTTTGCAAGAGTTTTCTCTTTGCTCTGTGCTTGGCGAGCCAGCTTTGCACTTCCATGGCCAAATCGAGCAATATAATCCTAAATTAAGATTTTCAAAAGAAATGGATTAAATCATTAACTTATAATAGCATATTTATACTTATCTAAAACATGAATGTAGATATATACACACTTTCATATGTGCTATTTCCTCTTGCTCTCGTTTGTATGCCTTCATCTGGTTTTCTTCCAATTCAGCTCTTGTTGTGACATATTGATCATAGTTACCCTTTAAAAAAAAGCCTTGGCTTTTATTCATGATTACATTCATATAATGTACTCTAGTTATCAAAAACACATTTCAACTTTGGTCATAATCAAAATATCTATTACTTACAGAGTAGCTATATATTTTTCCTTGAAACATACGCATAATATTTGTACAGACACCGTTTAAGAAATCTTGAGAATGTGATACAAGAACCAATATTCTTTTGTAAGTTTTAAGCTCCTCTTCTAACCATACACAAGCATCTAAATCTAAATGATTGGTAGGTTCATCCAATAGGAGAATGGAAGGTTTTACAAACAGAGCTCTAGCTAGAGCTACTCGCATCCTCCAACCTCCAGAAAAATCTTTTGTTTTTGTAGCTTGCATCTGAGGAGTAAAACCAAGACCATGAAGAAGACGAGATGCTGTTGTTTCGGCTTTACCAGCTTCTAACTCATCAAGTCTTTGATAAATATCCAATAAGCTAAATATGTAAAATATAAATGCAGTTTTATACAGACTAAATCTTCTTACAACTAAATTTAAAATTTAACTAAATTATTAGTACAATTTAATTAAATAGTTAGATAGCCCATCTATGTTTTGCAGTGCTAAGAAGCTAGATAAAAGTCAAACTAGTTATACTTTTTAAAAATTTCCAAAACCAATCATATTTTAAAAAACTTCTTAAAATAAAGTTTAGGAATATAATGCTCTGGATAAAGAAAACAGTTGCATAATGTAACTTTCAGGAGCTTGAACTGGAGTTACAGTTTCAGAATGTAAATCTCAGAGTTTCCACAGTTTTTCCACAGGTTTCCCCAGCAATGGTGAATAATATATACATTATTATTAACTAATGAACAACTTGAAATATCTAGAACTTCTTAATTAAGCTATATATTTTCTTTTGCTTAAAAGTAAAATGTATACCGCTCATGAGAAAGCTCATCTTCAGTTCGAGATGAAAGCTCTTCAGCTTCTTTTTCAAGTCGAATCTTTTCATTGTTTACTTCCATAACACATTGCAAAGCTGTTTTCTCACTTGCATGAATTTCATTTGTTAAATGAAATATATCAAAGTGATCTGGAATGGGAAGCTCTCTGTTTGCTAAAGCTTCCATCAAGGTGGATTTTCCTTAAAAAAAAAAAAAAATTTAACAATAAAACAAACTTAAACATAAGAAATTTATTTGAAAATATTGGTTCTAAAATTCAATATTATCGAGACAGACTTATATTGAACTAAACCCAATAGCAACTACCAAATTTCTGCAACTAGCCTGCATTTCAACATAATTTGCTCAGAAAATTTTTAATCCAGAGTCCACTAATACATAGTCAAAGTTAAGAACTTTAAAATGAGCATGACAAACTGAGAAGTGGTTAGTCACTCTTTGGTCAATACCTACTTACCACAACCATTGGCACCAAGAAGACCATATCGACGACCACAGTTTAACTCCATGGTGGCATCTGTTAATAGTTCAACACCATGGTATCTCAAAGATATTTGACCTAAATGTAAATCCCTAGAATCAACATGAGATAGTAAGACACCAGCAACAGACATATTGGAAAGTTTCATTTTCCCTAAGTCTGCACTTGGATCGACATATCCATTTTTTTCTCCATTGACTGTTCCATTTTCTTCACCATTTGTGACATCACCATTAGTTTTAACATTTGGTTTGCCACGCCCAGCAACTTTCTTTTTTTCTTTTCTTTTTTTTGCAGATTCTGAAGGCATATTTTTATTTTAGTTGGGGATGGTGGAAAAGGTCACTAGTCTAAATTTAAAGACAGCATTTAATATTTAGACAACCAAATACAAAAAATTCAAAAATGCATTGATATCCAAGATAATCTTAATTAACACAATTAAAAGGTTAGATTGTATTATCATCTCGGCCAAATAAATGAAAAATCTTTCTCATTATTTGTGGCATGATAAATTCATCTTTGAAGCATTTTAAGCAAATATTCAAAAGAAATAAATATTTGCTATTGTGCATCAGGTAAATATTGGCAAATTATATAAATACACTTTACTAATAATTAGTATTTCCATTTAGTAACAATTCATTTGTTCAAGATTAGGCATAAGATAATATTTCAGGAAAAAATCATAAATAAATATAATAAAACTCTAAGAAATAAATTTAGATTTCTTTTTTAAAAAGCTTAGATTTAAAGTGAAAATCTACTGTTATTTACTATTTATAAAAGACAATAAAAAACAAGCGTAGATAACACAATTTTTTTAACACAATTTAATAAATCATTAAATTTAGTAACTTCATGATAAAATTAACATCACAACAAACTGTTAAACTGTAAAACTGTTTAACGGAAAACGTTTCGTTTTTTAGAGTTTAAAGAAAAACAGCTATTATTATGGTAATACTGTATGAAAGAGATTTTTCACTATAGTCGGATCATCTAGACTTGAATTGCTGTTGGTTCAACTACAGTGTAACAAGGTTCTCACACTGTAAGACCTTTTTTATCGTCTCGCTTTCGTTTTAATTTTTAAAATCTTTATAGGCCATTTAACATAGAATATAGACCTGTGAAGAGAATTTGATATTATGCAATCTAAGATATATTTAGGTTAACTTAACTTAAGTAATTTTTTTCTAATTGTAAAGTAGCAAAAAATGATAACTGACCTTGGAATATTCTAGCCACTTCTATGGTGGCTATGGTTTAAATGGAAGACCGCGGTTCCTTAAATTTAACATACTTATTTACAGAACCGTCGAAACGAATAAGATACCATCAAGTTAAAAAATGTATATACATTTGAAAGAAATTCATTAAATTGATTAATAAAACAGACAAGCAAACTTTCTTTATATAAACTTTAGTTATAAGTATATTCTACTTCATCATTAGCATATTAGCTCTTACAACTACGCGCTGGTAGTTAATTCGCTTTAAGAACGCAGTTTTTTTCAGGTCTTCATAAATTAAAATTCGTTCGTGCAAGCCACTTTACCCAGTGGGCATGCATCGTATGCACGATGTCCGTAAGACGTCCATAAGTCCGTAAGACGTTCGTAGATGTCCGTAAAACATCGTGCAGATGATGCATGCCCATTGGGTAATATTTGGTGCACCGTGTGCACGAGAAACCGTGCGCATGAAAGTCCAAAAACGTGCACGTTTTTAAAACCAGCCTTTTTGAACGTTAAAACTAACATTAAAGCTATCGTTAAAGCTATGACTATAACACTGAGCGCATTCATTAAGGAAGCAAGTCCATAATGCATTTCTTTTTTAAGGAAATTCTTTTGTAGAGTTACCAAGAACAAACGCGCTAAAAGTTGCCTCGCACTTTTAATTTTACGACAACCGTTTATCCTTAAACTGCGACCGATTAAAGAAAAGAAAAAAATCAAGCCATATTTAAAAGTAAAAACAATTAAGAAAAGAAGTGGTAACTCAAAGCTTCTAAATGAATGCTTCTGAAATGAATGCTTCTGAAATGAATGCTTCTGAAATGAATGCTTTTGAAATGTTTAAAGTGTTGTGAACCTTTTTTTTCATAACATTTAAGATTGACATTAAATAGAATATGCGCAGAATATTTATAACAATGTACAATAAGGATCGGTGTTTAATTTTTTGCTATGATAAATGATAAACAGCAATTTTTTAAGGCAAATTTATGAATTTATTATTTTGATAAATTTAAAGGAATTTTACCCGGCAAAATTGAAATAGAAACGAGTTTTTTTTCTCCATTTTTTCCAAAACATTAAAAAAAAAATGTTTTTGGTGGGAAAAATTGAGAGCAACAATTGTTACAACAAGTTCCAATTTTAACAAAAATAGTTTGTGTTAGAAAGAAACTTTAGTTTGCATACTCTCATTTGAAAACAAAATTACATTTGAATTTTATTTGAATGTACAAGTCGTTAGACATAATAATTTGAGATTAACATTTTGTAGCATTACAATGAAAAAGCGTTGAAAGAATTTATGAATAAAAGAATTTTTATCAAGACATTCGTAACAAGTATTTTAACTATCAGTATTTAAAACAACATCGTTTGTTGAAAAAGAAAAACGAAAACTTTATATTTAGCCAATGGCTCGTTTTAGGAAGACTTGATTTTTATTCAACTTCAAATTTAAAGATATAAAAAATGCATTGTTTTTTATATTGTTCAAGCTAATTACATCTTCTTCCTCAGAAATCAAATTTGAATCAGTCTCTAAATATGCAGAAGGTATCTAGATATGTTGATGACCTATTAAATAAGTCTTATCGGCAACTAGTTTTTGAACTATAATTTTATTAAGCCTGTAGACTTGGCTTAAATCAGTCTAAAGTTTGACCTATTTCTTTCACATTAAGAAGATGACAGTGGAATATTTAGCTGTCTGGAAGATACTAGTGTAAGGATTGCGATGAACATAGTCTCTAGTACCAATGATTGGTTTTGTTTTATTTGGTGTAAATCAAACATCTTTGTTCTTTTAAAAAATCCAGTCAATGCCCTGTATTCTTCTAAATTTACCAGTACACCCCTTTTATTCAATACTAGATGATAAGATAATTTTAAAATATAATCAAGATATCAATGTAATCATGAGATAATTCATTGTTTAACATCCTATTCAAGCAGACTCATCAAGGAGTGAAGATTAAGTAAAATGCTATTTCTGTGGCATTGATCATCATCTACGACTTAATTGTACAGCTAGAGAATCCAGTCAATCTGTGCTTTACACAGAGTGAAGAAAAGTACCGGCTCTTGCATAAGTGGAACAATTCCCTGATGTAATTTTTTTATTATTAACCAAACCACCGGTTAAGCTATTCATTGAAACATATTAAACCATTGTTAGCTATTACAACTGATAAATAAATTAATAATTAATAATATTAGTTATAATAATGATTGATAATAATAATTAACTATTAACTACATGGGACTGATTATCTAGCTATTATAATCCTTTATAACAACTATTATTTAAAAAATGAGTAAATCTTTTCTGCTAGCTCTGCAGCCTGTAAGGTTTTTTTTTCTATAAGTTTTGTCAAATTCAAAAAGTTACTTTATTCAAAAATATTTATTTGTAATAAATCGATTTTTCCTAAAATCCTGTTTGTTTTTTTTGTTTTTTTGTTTTCAATTTTTTTGGAATATTTTGAATCCCTTGAGTCAAGATATTCGAAATTTGCTCAAGATTAAAAAGTAAAAGTTATTAATTTAACAATCAAAAG
>QPEY01000015.1:960502-984469 GCA_014706445.1 Hydra viridissima
TGATGATGATGATGATGATGATGATGATGATGATGATGATGATGATGATGATGATAATAATAATAATAATAATGATAATATGTAATGTATATACTATTAGGTTCTGAAAGGTTTGGTTAACAGAAGTACAAGCTTTAGCCCTGGAGACAAGAAAAAGCCAAGTGTTGACAAGATAAATGCTGGTAATTTTTTTTTTTTTTTTTTTGCCTTCTTTTAAAAAAAATTAATTTATGCTTTAAAAGCATAAAATATTCTCATTTTCTCCTTTTTTTAACAAAGTTGTTAACAAGAGCAAAAAGTGTATTGGTGATTTTACATTTTTATTTCAAATATATACTAAACTATTTATTACATTGAGATAAATGATTAATACAGTCTTCTCAAATATGACTATTGAAGTACAAATGAACAACAACTTGTAGTATCAGCTGGCAAATAGAATCTTTTTTAAGATGAGTTGATTCAACTATAATTTTACAAGATTGAAAACATAGAATGCAGTTAAACATATACTTTAATGTACAAACAGTTGCTTAAGAATAGAAGTTGTTCAAAACTTTAGACATGTCTAAATCTGTTAAATAGTCAAATAATGGAATCAAAATTCAACCCAAAACACTGGAATTCTTTGAGTTATCAACTTGGTTTAAAATTATTTGATAAGTTTATTAATGCTTCATAATGTAATTCTGTTATGTGGCAACTGTTTGTTGTATTGTTGTTATATAATATTAGCTTTAAGAAATTGAACAAAAGAAAACAGATTTCTGTTTTGTGTTTTTGTTTTTTTTTTAATATTAGACATTTTTAAAAATTTAAGAGACAAAGGAAAGATTGTTGCTTCTGATTGGCTGGTTTATTTATAAAATAAATAGATTGTTAAAATCAATACCACAGTAAAATATTACCAATGTCTAATATAAATACGATGTTTACAAAAACATGCTTTGACATTAAAGTTTGCGTTATGCTCTCCTTGTTTGCAAGTAGAGACAAGTGGCTGAAATGGCCATCAAATAGCAAATAAAAGTATTTAAATACTTTATATATATATATATATAGCTTTAACATTTTATTTAAGGAGTTTTTTTTTTTTACTGTCTAAGTTATAATTTTTTTTTTTTTAATTTTATGTGCTTTTTTATGTGTGGCTGTGTTTGTGTTAGAAGGCTGTTGTAACTTGTTAAAAAAGTTTATAATTTTATTAAAATTTATTTTTACATTAAAAAATGGCTATTTAAGTATTGGTCATTTTTACCATAGAAAACTTTTTTAAACTATAAAACATACCTACTATATACTTCATCATTGGTAGTTTTTTGCATTATGTTGGGATGGGCTCGTTACAGTAAGGTTTTTTTAACAAAAGTCAGCGAATTTAAATTTAATGATGCACATTCTGTAATATCATTTGTTTATAGTAATAATTTTTTATAGGATATATATATTTATATATATATATTGTACATAAACATAATCTTTAAAAAATGTAAAATATATACAGAAATAGTTTTAAAATTTTAAAAGATAAAAAAAATGTTTGAAAATCCTTTGTTGTTAAGTTATTGTTTTTTCCAATTTTTCCAACTTTTACTCAAAGCAGTATGTTTATGCAATATATTTTATCTTCTACGTAAAATAAATTTTTCCAATACTCAAAGCAGTATGTTTATGCAATATATTTTATCTTCTATATAAAATAAAGAAATCACATTTTAAAATCTTTAAGTTTCAAAGAAAATCTCCCAAGATATTCTTTCCTGGTAAAATAAACATTAAAATGAGAGATATAAAAAAAGTTAAGTTTTTGTCAAGTTTAAAACTTGTAAAAGTTCTAAAAATGTTGAAGTCTTATTTATGCAATTAGAAAACTACACCATGGTAACACAAAGAAGCTTAAATAATTTTGAAATATTTTATCTTAAGATCATACTTCTTTTTTTGCAATATATTATGGTTTGCTACTGTTTGCCACACTTTTTACAATTTATTTATTATGGTTGAGCTTTAAAATACAAAATAAAACAATTGTTTTGTTGCCATTAGCAGCATCAGGTGCAGTGGATGAAACAGATTTTGTAACAGCTTGGGAAGAAGTTCAAGAACCCAAGGTTTTTTTTTTCTTTTTTCATTTCAGTGGATTTAATTTAAGACATTTTACTGCTCAATTTTTTTTTTTTGTTGTTGTTGTTTTTTAATTTTTGAATGAACCTTTTCACAGCGCAATTGATTAGTTCCGCTTTTCAATTTTTTTTTTAAGCATAAAAATACTTGTGTCCTCACTGATCATTTTAAGCTTCCCCATAAGGATTAACATCAATAAAGTTAAAGGAAATTAATGATTAAATTTAAAAAGAATTAAAAAAAAAAAAAAAAGAATGATGCATGATTTTTTATCAAATCCCTTCGGTTCTTCTTTTATGATTAAATAATAAAAAAATAATAAAAAATTTTTTCTTTTATAATTTTAATTTTGTAAATGAGCGGCTCATTTAACAATTGATTTTTTTATCTTTTTTTTGTAGATATTTTCAATTAAAGAATTTCCTAATGAGCTTGATAGAGTAAATACTATCCTGTCAGACCCAAACAATGATTGGGAGAAAAGAGTTGATGCAGTAATGACCTGAGTGTTCATTTGATTTTATTCTCTTCTTTTTATTGTTATTTATCAAAGTGTTTTAAGTTTTTATAATGGCCAGATTGATTTTTTATTTTAGCTTCGTGCTTTGCGATCACTGGCCAAAGTTTCAAATCAAGTTGACCAATTCCCTAAGATGGTTAAGGATCTTGAGAATGCTCTTCGAATTTCAGTAAATGTTTTTAAAGCTGTTTGTTTACCATAACATGCAATGGTTTCTTTTTCTTTCTTCTTTTTTTTTTTTTTATTTAAATTCTTTTGAAAATGAATCATTTTGAAACTTCTGTTATAATAGATTAAAGATCTTCGATCAAGTGTTGTTAGAGAAGCCTGTGTTACTCTGAGGTTCTTTATCTCTCATATTAACTAATTACAGATAAAAACTCAAGATCTTTTGTTTTTGTTTTATTTTGTAGTCAGTATATTTTCTGATTGAATTTAGAAATTTTGTTCCTAGCACAATGATAATATTGTGATTTGAAGTATGTACAATATATTATCTCATATAATTTTTTTAGTTATTTGTCATTTGTTATGGAGTGCAAGTTTGACTATCTTGCAGAATGCATGCTTCCAACTTTAATTGTTTTAATTCCAAACACAGTTAAGGTGAAAGTTGTTTATATTTGTTAATTTTTTAAAATTAAATTTGTGTTGGCAAAATTAAAGCAGTTGACAAGGTTTAAAAGGAAAGTATTTCCATCTCACAGAGTTTAGAACATGAAAAGGTGTAGGAATGATATATTTTTAGATAATGTCAACTTCAGCTCATGCAGCTATGAGACTAATCATCAAAGTAAGTTTCTTTTTTCAAAGTTAAAAGTAAACTTTATTTAAACAAATTTTACAAAATGTTAAATCTTTGTAAATTTCAAATGATAAAATAATTTAGCACACACCAAGTCCTCGCTTAATTCCTCTTATTGTTAGCAGTTTGTTGACTGCAAAATCAAAAGACATTCGGAGGTGAGCATAATCAACAATGTTTTTATTATTATTATTGTTGTTGTTGTTATTATTATTATTATCATTATTATTATTGTTGTTGTTGTTATTGTTGTTGTTGTTGTTGTTGTTGTTGTTGTTGTTGTTGTTGTTGTTGTTGTTGTTGTTATTATTATTATTATTATTATTGTTATTGTTATTGTTATTATTATTATTACTATTATTATTGCTACTATTATTATTATTATTATTATTATTATTATTATTATTACAGTAAAGAAAAAAATTTATCAGTACGAGATAACAGAAATAATTAGAATTGTTAATGATTAGGCGATGTGCTGAATATGTTGGGCTTTTATTAGAAGTCTGGGATACATCTGTTATAAAAAGGTAATTATTTGTAGAATTTTTAATGTGATACATCTGTTGTAAAAAGGTAGTTATTTATAAAATTAACTTTAAAAAAGTTAAAAGTTTTAATTTAGTTAAAGTTTATTTTATTTATTTTTTTTAATTTTTTAAAAATTGAAGGAAAAAAAAAAATCATTTTAGCCACACTGCTTTGCTGGAGGAAGCAATAAAAAAAGGAATAGCTGATGCTGATTCTGAAACTCGAGCTGCAGTGAGAAGAGTATATTGGCATTTTGCTGATCATTATAGAGACAAAGCAGATGTGTATGTTAATACTTTTTATCTATAAACACTGAAAAATAGATTTATCAATGTATTTATTTTTTTTTTTTGTAAACACTGGCGATTATTTTTTTAATGTGTTTTTTAACAAGAAGTTTTAGATAAATTTCTTCTGGTTTAGTTTCTAACAAGAGCCTAAAATTGATTTTATTTCTTCAAAGTTCCAATTACTTTTTTCCAGCATGATGCAGCAGTTCGATTCTTCCAAACAAAAACTGCTTTTAAGTGATAAAAATCTTATTAGCACTGGAATATCAGCTGGTGACCAACCAAAACAAAATAAACCAGTTCGATTAATGAGCTCCTCAGAAACATTGTGAGTTTTTTTTCTCCCTGATGTTTAGAAAACATGCTTTCATTAAAAACTGTCAGTCGTGCATTTAAATCTTTATTTGCTTATTATTGATTTGGTATTTTTGACTTACAACAAGGGCTCAAAAAAAAAAAAAATTCTAAGCTGTAATAACTAAAAGAGTTCTATCTTTGATAAACTATTGGCTGATCAAAGTACTAAATCCTTACTACTTTTTGAAAGACTGGGCTATTGTTACCCTATACTTATTTTGAGCCCTATTTCTAATCAGTTTGACCGTGTTGGTATGAGCAAATAAGAAGATTTCAAGGCAGCTGACACTGCAATTTCTTGTCTCAAATCAACAATGGTGCTAAGTGATGTAAGATTTGCTTTACATAATGAAAGTAAATTTTGCTTTCTTTAAAATACCAACTAATAATATGCACTAAAGAGAACTGTGGCTGTTTGAACCTTAAGCATTTTTTGCATTCTTTTTATAGAAATAAAATTAAAAGCCAATCAACTAAAAGTAAGTCTTCTTTGTTAATTCTTGTTGTATTTCTCAAATGATAACTATTATAACTTAAAATTTAGTGATTTAAATTGTAAATCATTTTTGACACCTTTTTTTATTTTTAAATTTGAATTTGTTGACTGTCAAGTTTATTAGTAATTTGAATTTGTTGACTGTCAAGTTTGTTTAAAATTAGAATTTCTATATTTCATATATAGAAATTCTAATTTTATATATTGGTCTTAACAATTCACTGATCAAAAATAGAATACTTTTAACAGTTCTAGAACAATTTAGATTACTTAAGTTATAAAGGTTTTAGGTAAAGTTTGTAGAAATGTTTAAAATGGATATTTAAAAAAAATTTCAGCGTCTTTTTGTTGAGGAACATTAACTGTAGTTTTTTTACTTTTGGTTGTCATATGATTTTTTCATATATTACAATTTTTTTTATCACTTTAAAGCAAAAAAGGAGTTTTTCATAAAATAAAAACAATTTTTTTATGATGCTAGATACAGCCATGGGTCCACCAATGGCTATGCCACCTATGCAAAGATCAGCAAGTCAAATGGAATATAACTCTCGCACTCCGAAAATGGCTGCAAGGCAAAAATCTTATGATGATTTGAAACGTAGCAACACAAAAGCCATAAAACAAGAAGGAAGGCCAAGATATGTTGTGCCTAAGAATACAAACTCACAACGTGTGTACTTTAAGCTTTCCTTTTTAATCATGTTTTCTTATTGTTAGATAAACACCAATAAAACTTTTTCAGCAAATCTTTGTTTTGGTTTTTTAAACTAAGTTTTTTTAAGCCAAGAAAAGCAATCTTTCTTGCTCTTTGTTCTCATTGTTTGATTCACGGACCAATTATTTGCAGGATTGAGTTTCTATGAATAAAAAGAAAACCTAGCATCATATTTCTTTATAAAAAGATTTTTTACCAATTATGTTTTGTTAACAAAGGTGTTAAAAATTTACTTGTAGCATCGAGCCGTAATACTTCACCAAAAAGAGCACCATCATTTTCAAGGGAGCGATCAGAGGATTACATGAAAGCTTTTAGCCCTCAAAAAAGCCGAATACCAACTCCTAGGTAATTTTTTTAACAAACTTTTGAAAACTTTTAAAAAGGATTATGCAATTGATCGTTATAAATTTAAAATTTTATATGAAATTTAGTAAACCTATATCAAAATCTACATCTCAATCAACATCTCGTCATTCAAGTCGTGATTCAAGCCCCTCAAGAGTTTCTAGTGATTTGCAAGTAAGGAATGGAAATAAGTCAGGTACGACAGACTTCATAATTTATAACACCAATAGGTTGAGTTTTTTAAATGAAGACTTTTTCTGTTTAAGTTAATTTAGTTTCATGTTTGTTTTTTTTTTGTTTGTTTTTTTTTTTCAATATCTTTTTTATTCACTTCTTTGAGCATTTATGAAGTTAACATGATATACATATGAACAATAAAATTCTGTTGAGAAGATTGTTAGAGCAGTGTTTCCCAACCTTTTTTGTGCTATGCCCCACCTAAACCTTTCTAAAAATCTTATGTCACATGTAACATACATAGCTGGCATAATGACATTAAAAAATTGAATTTTTCACTAGAGAATCTGAGAGTTGCCATATGGTTAACTTAAACTTTTATCCCACCTTGGGAAATACTGGTTTAGAAATTAGACCATTTTTCATGAAATATGTAATGAAATATATAGCTAGTAAGCTTTGTAACACTTCTTTTTGCAATACATGTTAACAGAGACCGTAGAATTATAATGTCAAATATTTTCTTTAAAAACTATTGTAATTTGTGATCCAAAATTTCAAGATTCAAGTAAAAGAATTGAAACATAAATTTCAAACCCAGTATGAAATAATAATGGTGTGCGTGTATATTTATTTGTTAAGGTAGGGCAAACTTTTGTTTTCTAATCAAACATACATAAAAAGTTGCTCTTGCTATAGCATAACCAGAAAAGTAAAGTCAGATTGAAGATTTTTTTTGGTTGCAACTTCATGATGATTGTTTGGAAAAATTTCCATTTTTATCAAATTTTGAAGTAAGAAACCTTTCTGGACAGTAAAATGATGAAAATAGGAGCTATCGACAAAAGAACATCCGAAAAAACTACAGGAATAAGAGGAAAGGAGATGCAAAAGAAAATTGTTTGAGTCAAAAAAACAAGGATGATTTGGCTGATTATCAACATTCATACAACGTGGATGAAGATTTTTTTATGAAAATAAAAAAGTTAGAGTACAAATTTAGAAACTGAAAATTTTAAAAAAGTTTTAAAAAAGTTTAATCAAAATAGAAATAGATAATTAGAACAAGGCAATGGACAGGTGCAATGTTAGCAACAGATGCTTGCTTGATAATCAATAGCTTAATGTAGTGGTTTTTAAAAAATCATTACAATAGCTTGTATGTCTATTGCATATGAATGGGCTTTTCCTGAAAAAATATATTGCTTCTATAGAGGGAGTACAACAGGACCAAAAACTTCTTTAATAGATAGATTGATTAAAAATCAAAATACCTGGTTCCACCGCTATTTGTCAGCATATTAGAAGACATAAAAGGCATCTAATTGATTCTTTATAGACAAATATCCATGTCACTTCTAGGCTGTAGAAAGAAATGTAAAGGATGTTAACTCTGCCAGCAAAAGATCATATGGTCATAATTTGAGACATGGCTTGATTCTCTAGCATCAATAAATCAAGAATAGAGCATTCTATTATGGAAAAGAAATCATATTTTATGTAGAATGACACATTTTAACCTGTTATTCCATTAAAACACTTGAATAATAGTCATTTCATCCCTAAGAGAGGTTTCATTTCTTGTTGATTTTGCTACAAATTTTGAATTTTTTGAGTTAATGGCTATTTTTTTTGCATGAAAGTAACACCCTGTTAACTGGGAGAGAAAAAAATTTTATACCATGACAGAAAGGAGCACCTTTTTCACTATACTTTTATAATTTTTTGCCCCACTTAAATATATATTTTATATATATATATATTTTATATATATACATATATATATACATACATACATACATACACACACACATACATACATACATACATACATACATACATACATACATACATACATACATACATACATACATGCATGCATGCATGCATGCATGCATGCATGCATGCATGCATGCATGCATACATACATACATACATACATACATACATATATATATATATATATATATATATATATATATATATATATATATATATATATATATATATATATATAATGTATGTATATTTATTATTATGTATAACCTATTTATATATTATAAATGTATAATAATAAAAATACTTTACATACATGTTTTAAATATGTATATTTTAAAGCATTAAAATATTGTTTTTTTAGCTGATGATAATGTTACTGAAGACATTTTATGGGATGCATTAGTATGTAACTGTTTGTGTTGTTTGTTATGTTGCTTGTTACTTTCTAAAGCTTTAACATTCTTCTTCTTTTTAAAACTAATTTTAAATTTTGTAGAAAAGAGGTGGAAGGCGAGAACGTCAAAATTCTCAAACTTCTGTGAATGGAGGTGGCAGTGATGAGAGTGATGCATCTAGTATGTCATCACTTAATGTAAATCGACCAGTAGTTACACAGGTCAGTTTTCTTGTTCATATAAAAACTTTTCATCAAATAAATTTATGCTGCTTGTTTTTTACAATGAAGAATATGCTGAACTAAAAAAGTCTCACATTTTTATGCAAATTCAGCATATTTTTCTTTAGTTCAGCGTATTTTTCATGCAAGATAAAATTGCAAAATTATGATCATGTTTTTAAAAATTCAAAATGATGCAGCAATATCTGATTGCATTTTTGCCTTACTTTTTTCAGAATCAAAAAGTCTCATTGTCTTGCATACAGTTTCTCAGAGAAAATAAGTATGCGAAATGGGATTAAATTTGTATTTGAGTTTTATTGCTTCTAGTTTTCATTTAAAAAAATATGAAGTATCAAGATAGTGCTGAGTTGTTGTTTTTGTTTTTTTTTCATTTGATTAAAACTTGTTTATAAAATACCATTTTTTAAATTTTGTTTTTATTTTTAAAAAAAAAAAGATGTTTAAAGATTGAATTAATGAGATTATGGTTAAAATTGTGTTTTCTGAATAATTAAGGTTATGTAATGATTAAAACAAAAAATAGAAAGTTAAAGTAATTAGGTTGTTGGTATGATTTAAAATTATTGTATAATTAAAGTTATTATGTCTAAAAATATGAATTTCTGATTAAAATTATGTTTTAATTAAACTATGGTAGTGAATTTTTTTTAAAAAAAAGGACTATGATGAAATTGTGCATTTGATGCAACAAGATTCGAGTCATTCAAAAAGAGATGGTCTCTCATCATTACAGGTTTTCCTGCATGGGAACAATTCATTGTCGTAAGTCTTACTATGAATTATTTGCTTTTTGTTGTTTTAATTATTCTACCAGTTTTTTTCACTCTGATTGGTTTAAAGTTATGTGACGTTTTCTTTAAAATTGAATTTATGAAATTTTATGAGGCTAAAATTGTGACATGACTAAATTTATGCCATGATTAAAATAAAAATATGTTTAAAGTAAAAAGAAATAGAATAAAAGAATGATAAAATCATATTTTTGTCTTAGAACAGAGCAAGTGGTTCGTTTAAAAGAAACTTTTAACAGATACTTTGCTGAGCCCAATTCTAAAGTAAGTTTATGCATGAAATGATAATTCAATAGATTATTTAGGATCCAGAAGTGGCTTATTTTTTTATTAAAGGAAAGATGCAGATAATGATTAGAATTATTATCAGAATAATTATTATAATTATATCAGAATTATTATCAGAATTATAAATTTCAACGCTCTCTATGTAAAAATGTTTTGAATTTTGATTTTTAAAAAAACATTTATAGATTTACAGTACATTTTTGAGTGTATTGAGCGAGTTTGTTGTACAATATAAAAAGGATCTGAAAGATTGGTTATTCATTTTGCTCACTCGTCTTTTGCAACGCATATCAACAGATATACTTTCTTCATCTCAAAAAAAAATAGCAAGGGTGCTTGATATTGTTAGGTGACTTTTTTCTATTTTGATTTCAATTTAAATTCAAGGCTATTTCAACAGTTTTTTAATTGATTTCTATTGTTTTGTTGATTGTACACGCATTCAATGAGATTTCAATTTTTGATTTGTATGATTTTGGGTGTTTGTAATATTCATACTGTAAAAGATAGATGTTGATTTCTAGATTTTTTTTTTTAGAGACTCCTATCCTTATGACCAACAATTTCACATTATTACAAAGTACATCACTGATAACACCCAAACTCCCACGTTAAAGCTAAAAGTCTCTTTACTGGAATACTTACGTGGCTTAATTCATAACATGGACCCAAGTGATTTTGTTAACACTGCCCCTATACGATTAGCAGTTTCTAGAATAATTACCTGGATATCTGAACCAAAAAGCTCTGACGTTAGAAAGGTCAACTCTCAACTTTAAGTTAAATTTTTTCATTATGATAAAACTTAAACTTGTATTTGGTTGTTATGAATTCTGTCAAAAACTTATATTCAACCTAATTTTATTTTCTGCAATAGGAAGCTTCTTTGGTAATTATAGCCTTGTTCCAATTAAATTCACCCGAGTTCAGTAACATGCTATCAGGTGTCCCTAATTCTATTCATGTGAGTATTTCATTTAGTCTCTGTAAGGTTACTAATACTTTAATGTTTTATTTTTTTCTTCCACTTCTGTAAAATGGTTTGTAGCAGTTAGTGCAGTTTCTACTATTTATAATTTGTTTTAGGAGGGTGCTACACGTGTTATAAAGATGCATCTAAGACAGGTAGAAGGTCTTGCAAAAAATTCTTTTTTTTAAATGTAATTTTTTTCTTTTTTTTTTTAAAGTTTTTTTTATATTTATAGGCAAGTGGTTTCAATTCTCGTGATGTGTTATCTTTAAGTGATGAAGCCACTAATATAGCTTGCACACCAGCTAAAACTAGCTCTAGTGACTCTTCCGTTTTTCGATCAGTATCACCTGTTAAATCTTCTAAATACACAACTTCTCAGGAATACTCATCTGGTTCGGTGAATAAAAATGGACGAGAAAACAGCTGTGATGATAATTATGAAGCCCCAGGTACGAGAATACCTGTTCGTAAACTTTCATATGATGAATTTGACTCACCAATAACTCAATTGAATTCCAGTAACCCTCCTCAACCTCAGTTGTATAGCTACGGGACACATTATACTACAACAGAACATTCATCGCCAGTTTGGTTATCTAAAGACATGACAATTCAATACAACCCTAAACAATATGAAGACAGCATGTTAGATTCCAGATATGGCCAAAATAACTCATTTATTTCCCCTGAAATGAACAAAATCATTGGAGGTGTTGAACATCTGCATTTTTCAGGTATGGCTTGATATTTTAAAAATATAAGTATAAAAATAATTTCAGTTTTGTATCTTCTAGCAGTTATGGTGTTATTCAGTTAAGTTTTTTTAAGTGTACCCTATTCCATCAGCAGAAAGAACAGACTCTGGATCAGCAAATCTTGTAAATGAAATATTTGCTGTTTTATCGGCTCCGCCAAATGCTGTAGATTTAGAAGATATCAAAAATGCTATGCAAGAGCTCCACAAGTTGTTAAAAGTATGCAGCAAACACTTCAGTGCCTCCAAGTTAAAAGCTTTGCTTCCAATTGTGCTGCAGATGCTACAGCATCAAGAGGTAGTATCAATTCCTAGTTAATAGCAAATATTATAATTTGTTTCAAACTGCTAAAAACATTTAAAAAAAAAAATCTTGTTCCTTTTTTTATGAACATAATTGTTCGTTGGTTGGTTTAAGTTGAGTTTTTTTTTTAAAAAAATTTTCCAGGCAGCGATTCGTTGTTTAGCAGCACGTTGTTTAAAGGAAATAGCCTCAAACTATCCTGCTATATACAGAAGTGACTTAAAAGGGTTCCTTGTTCCTCTGCTTGAATCTGAGGCTGATACACAAAGAGAGGTTTTATTAAATACAATTACGTTTACTTCCAAAGGAATTTAATGTAGTAAACTTTTTTTGTTGTAATTTTTCAAATTATTTTCATTTAGGTATCAAAGACGGTTGTGGAATGTTGCGCAGTTGTTAGTCAGATCATTCCTCCATCAGAGGTAATCCCTGTTATTGCACCTATTTGTGGAAAAGGCTCTTTCCCAACTAACCTGTCAGCTATTAAAATGTTGAATTCGGTATGTTTTATTTAAATTTTATTTTAAAAATAAGCTTTTTATTTCTTTAACTCGATAGTTCAAAAATTTGTTTGGATAACAAGTTTTTGAACTACTCACGGTCTATTTACAAATTTATAAAAAGTTAAGAGCTATTTACAATTATGATGTGGAGATTTCTCTACATTTAGATATCCGATACTTGTGATAGTGGTGAGTTAAGGAAACATCTAGATGTGGTTATTACAAATCTACTAACGGTATATATTTTTTACATGCAAGTTTGCAACTTTTATATGAGACTTATTTTCTCCGTTTGTTTTCTTAATCTTCGTATCATAAGTATTTATGTATAACCGTTATGATCGTGTAAAAAGAAAATTCTGAATACATTTATGACGCTATCACGTTGACATACGTATATGTAAAACATGCGTGTTCGTATTGTTGTTTTGCAGGCCTATGATCATATAGAAAGCAGTGTGCGAAAAGCTGCGGTTTTTTGCCTCGTTTCTATTCACAATCAAGCCGGTGCTAACTTAGTTGCCCCTTTTTTTAAAGACTTGGCGGGATCCAAGGTTTGTCAAAAAAAAAAAAAAATTTTAAGTAATCGTAGTTATTTTACGATAATCGTGTCAGTTTTTAAAATATATGTATATTATTTTTTGAGTTTTGTTTGTTTTTCTTTAGATGAAATTATTGAACCTCTACATTAGACGTTCTCAGTCATCCAATGTTTAGCTTTAAGAAATCTCGTCGTATAAATTTACAAAGAATTGCGATGAACAATGAAATCAGCGTGATCAAGCGTGACATGAAACGAGAGTATTTTCCTTTGTTTTGCGTTTTTTTTTTTTTTAATATGCTGATGTCATGCGATCTTTTAAAGGTAAAAAGACTTCAAAGAAGTCTGACCCCCGGTTTTTTTTTCCAATGTTACGTTCGTTTTACTCGTTTTATTCATTTTTAAATCGTTTATACGGTTTTCTCGTTTATTCCTTTGAAAGCTTATAATCTCTGGATCTAATGTATAACTTCTTCTCGTACTGTTTTGTACATAAGTACGACGTGTGTACATAGCTTAAACTCTGGTTTTTAAAAAACCCTTTTAAATATTTTAATTTAAATCCATCGACGATCATTTTTAGTGTATAACATAAAAATTTTCGTTTATTACTACCACGTGACTGTGTATGACTTTATAAATAGCAAATTTTTTTTCGAATTTTTTTTTTTTTTTTTTCATAAAATAATAAAAGTAGCGTGGTTGAAGTTGTTCATTAGAAAATTAGATGAAAACTAATGTGTATTTATCTTAAACCTGTACGAATATAGAGGGGAAAAAAAAAAAGCATTTTCGTAAAAGTGTTATTTTTTCTCTTCCTTCTCCAGACTTTCAAGTTTATAAAGTTATTCTTCTTAATCCTGTTTTAATTAAAGAATTAGTCTTTTTACTCAGACTGTAATCAAAGAAAAAATCTCGCTCCTCCTAGTTTTAATCGTGATAACCCATCTACTTTTGCATTTTATCTTAGTTCCGTGAAAGTTTTCTTTTCATTGAAGAATTTAACTTCCTTAAAAGATAAATTGAAGGCTCGTCGTTAAATGAGGTCTTTTTAAAAAACTTTTTGCCACGAGCAGCAGTTATTTGGTTACTGCTTCAGTTCCAGCATTTTAATATTTACCAACATACCAGTTGGTATTCGATACAAAATATAACTTTTTTGGTGTAAAACTCTGGAGGTCTTTATTTTTTGGGAACTTCAAACTTAACATTTTACTGCTAATTTTATCTTCATTAGAATGTGTGAAATCAACTCTCTAATTATTATTATCTCTTTAATTTCTCGTCTAAATACATTCCCGTTTTGTAAGAAATAATCAAACTATCCAAAAAAAAACTCAAATCTCTGCTTATAAATTGTTAACAAAACTAGTCGACTTAATTGAATCAAGTTCACTGATGATTGATAGAAAAGTGACATCACGAATATCTATTTATTTAATTGCAACTTATAATTTTAAACAGACTTTCTTAAGCCCTGGTTGTCATTCAATTAAAATCTAATGCAAAAATACATTAGATTCTCGGCCAATCAGATGTAAGTTTATTCGACCGTCATTTCCTCCATCGTCTAATATTTACTAAAGTCTACTAAATCACAAATCGAGACAGCTTTGTTTAGATCGTCATCATTTACCAATCAATTTACCACCAATTCACATAAAAAGTTATATAAAAGAAAGTATTTTAAATTAAGTCTGTTCGATATTTACCAAGACCAAACCTCTATAAATCTCTCTAATTTCTGATAAAATAATTCTTCGTTGGAATGAAGAAATGAGTTTGGTTTGTTTTTTATTATTTTAAATAATAAAACTCGTGGCCATTGTAAAGAACTGAGTCATCTGTAGAAAACATCTGAAACGATGTTTAAGTGGATCTACTAAAACACCATGATTACCCTTCAATTGTGTCGAATATACAGCACAAATTAATGTTAATATTTTGCGAAATAACGAAATGAAGACCAAAAAGCAATTATCTTGCATGTTTTATGTCGTTGCAACAACGTTTGCTACAAAAGTTTTGTGGAAAGAAGGTTTACGTTTGTTTAACCTTGTTTTTTATTTTTTTAAAAAAAACCTATATAAAACGAGAACAAAATTTTAAACGGACAAACTCCGTATGAATAGAGCGTAAGTACCAAATTAAAAACTTGACACGACAAAACTTGTTTTGATTAGAAACATTTTGTTTCAAACAAAACAATTTCAAAATGTAACAAAAAGAAAAACCCTCTGTTTTTTTTTTTCCCCTCTGTTTTGTTTCTGTTCTTTTCTAGCTATAATGAGGTTTATGAACCTTACTTAACACTCTAAAGGTAATTGGATTTTCAGCCAAAAAAGTATCACGCACTTCAAAATAACTTCTGTTCGACGAAAAAAACTTGATACAAATCAAAATTACTTTTTTCTAGGAGATTTGAATGTTGGATATGATTTTGAATCACAGCAAGGCTTAGAAAATATTCTTGGCAAAAATGTTTGTAAGGATGTTTTTCTAGTCTCAAATTTCCAAAAGCATGGAAATTTCTCATTACTGTGGAAATGGAAAAATAAAAAACAACTTCATATTGACTTGAAGCAGCAATTAAAAAAAGTTAGTATTTTGCGGAAAGCTTGTGGAATATACTTTTGGATATACCAAAGAAAACCTATTAAAGGCAAACTAAAAGTCACCCTCCAGAACCCTTCGAACGAAACATATCATTTTGATGTGAATTTACATTTCAAAAATTGGCGTGCCGTTGCGAGAACGTTTCAAGTGTCTGAAAAAAAATTTCTCACCGGTTTCGACTCTTTGATCTTTGAAGTGAATATCAAAAGTTCAGCTGTTCATCATGGGAAGATTTATTTTGATTTAATACGATTATCCTCCAGATGCATCGGTTGGTCTTACGATACTGTCAATCCGCCTCAAATACCATTAAAACTCGGTTTAGTTAATGATGTTGGTGGTAAGTATGATTAGTACATGAATACTGTACGAAGAAGTTACATTTCTTTTTTTTCTCCTCGTACTGAAAATAAATGAATAAAGTAAAATAAACAAAAAGTAATTAAATTGTGATTTGTTCAGAAATCTCAAAAAGTTTTTTCCCCTCTTAAAGGTACTGAAAACTTGAATGGATTTTATGAAGAAAATCACTTCTGGCAAAGCACTTACAAGTGGTGGAAAGTGGATCGAAATGCAAGGTCAAAAATTGACGCTCAAACGCCGTTGAGTTCGGAAGAAAAGCAATTAATTGACGAATTAAAAGTTGTCGAAAAAAGTGTTGACAATTGGTATTACCCTACAGGTAAAGTCGTGTCCAGCCTCGATAAATATTCGCAACAGAAGTTAAAGAGTTTATTTCAATGTAGCGAGAGAAACAGCACTGACCGGTTTCTTAATATTGTTAAAAATTACAAAAAAGAAAGTTATCCATCGATCAGAAAGAAAATGTTTTTCACGAAAAACGGACAACACGACGTGTGTGTACGCACAGCTTACGAAAAATATCTCGAGCTAAGCACAAGGCAGAAACATTTGTTTCCATCACGAGATATTTTCCCGTACGGTCGGGATGATTTGTTAGGTTAAGAGAATATTCCTTTAAATAAGTTTTTAGATTTATTTCTTTATTTTTCTTTAACTTTTTTTGACCTTTTTAATACCCAATTCAACGTTGTTATCTGTATTTTAATATAGCTTAAAAACTTAATGTACTTACTTTCTTAAGGGATGAAGTTCAACGAAGTAAACCATCACATCTTGTTCCCGTTGGTTCTTGAGTTTTTTATCTCAAAACGAATGCGTGAAGCTGAAAAGATTCACTCAACAACGGAAGACAGCCGCAATTTTAAAGAACCAACGCAGAAGAAGTACGCACCATCATTCTTGTTTCAAAATATGGAAAAACTTTCGACATACACAGACAGGCAACGGATTTCACTTTTCACAAAAACATTTCGGTACTTACAGAAAGAAGGCTGGGATGAGGGAAGTAGTCTGGGTAATACTGATCATTTGTTAAATTTAAACGAAGGTTACACTCAATCAATATATTTGATTAGAAAGGAACTTTCTGGAAACAAAATCTTCAAAGGGCTATTAAAAGCAGCGCGATGGTACAATGAGATCGGCGAAATACATCAAATATCATTTGCAAATAAAGGTGCGTTTTAATTTTATATTTTACGGTTGCTTATTTATTTATTTTTAGGTTTTTAAAAAAAAAACATTTTTCAATTTTCGTCGTTTTGTAAAAGAAAAATGATTTAAATATCAAAATTTATTTCATAAAGTTAAAATTAGAACTGAGTCATTCAAAAAGTTAAACATGAAAATATTTCTAATTCTTCGATTTTCTTTAAAGGTATTTTTACTGATTAGCCTTCTATTTTTAGGTACTACAGCAGATAAAGGTAAAAATGTGTTGGGAAGACTGCTTTTGATTCTCGCGAGCCCTCAAAAAACAATAAAGGAAGCGCGTCAAAAAATTCTGGATGCGAAAAGACTAAAAGCGTGGATTGAAAATGCACTTGAGATAAATGAAGCATATGCTGGAATAATCAAGCCAGATTTTACAGGATATCATCATAAAGGAGTATACATGTCAGTTTATTCATCAGAGGCCATACATGCTCTTTCAATAGCATCTTATTTTTTGCGTGGAACTTCGTTTGCAATATCGGAAAAGTATTTGAGCCATTTAACAGAGGCGCTTAAAACGTTGTATTTGATGTCAAATTCCTTGGCCATACCGCTCGGAGTATCAGGTGCCAAGCTTGCTAACAGTATTGTTATGCATCAGCTTATGCCTGCTTTTGCTTATATGTCACTTGCCAAAAGCGACTTTGAAGTTGACAAGACTATGGCTTCAATATTTTTAAAACTCTACGACAAGAGCAATCCGTTTGTACTGTACGCTCTAGAAGAAGGTCCATTTTATTTTTAATTATGTTATTTTAAAACATTTCGTGAATATTTTACATCAATAGAAAAAATGAATTGATTCCCACGGTGCGCATATTGTTTTAGTCAATTAATTTTTATGACGTAGGTGAAGCTGATCAGTCGTCGAGATACTTTAATTCAATTGGCAGCGTAATTTTGATGGAAAATCTCCAACGCATTGCAAAGCTAAAAAATATTACATCGATAAAAAACCCCCATGGCCATTGGTTCTTCAGTTTTGCTTCATTAGGATTACATCGTCGTAAAGATTGGAGTGTCACAGTCAAAGGGTTTAGTAAATTCACGTGGGATTTTGAATCTCTAATTAATCAGAATGTTTATGGTAGGTTTTTAAGCCATGGTCATTTGTGTATTACTAATGGAGTGAGTTCGTTACCTGATGTTTTTAACGGATGGGATTGGAATCGTATTCCAGGGGCGACCACAATGGAGTTTGAATTAGCGGAGTTAATCTCCCATGGCGAAAGTAGATATTTTACAAATAAAACCAGTGTAGGTGGATCACCTTTTGGAGAGTTCCAGTCTGAACATGGCGTTTTTATTATGGATTTTGAACAGCCTAAATATGAAAGCAGATTTTTTAGAAAAAATCCAAACAAATTTTCTTTTAAAAAATCTTTCTTTTTTGTTGATGACATTATTGTTTGTCTCGGTTCCAACATTCAACAAAAGGGAATTAAAAATCGTAATGTTATTACAACGATTTTTCAAGAAAAGCTTCATTTGGGTGGTGATATTAGATTAAACGGTAGTAACTTCAGCTACCCAACTGATCTTGTGCTTAATAGATCGGGATATTTTCTTGATGGGCAAAGCAACGGGTATGTTATTCCAGATACGAACAAAAATCCTGTGCACTTGAAAATTGATTTAAATACAAAATCAAGGAGGAGAAATGGTGAACTAGTTAAAAACCCAGATATTTACGCATCGTTAGTTTTTCAACACGGTAAAGAGCCCGTAAACGAGTCTTACGAATACGTCATTCAAGTTGCAACCAATGAAAAACGAATTCATGCATTGGCAGAATCGATTTCTCACCATTATGAGGTCATACAAAAAGATTCAATTGCACATATTGTTCGGTTTAAACAACTATCCATCACAGCATACGCCATATTTGATGCGCTTAACTTTGTAGGAGATACATCATCTCATGTTATATATTCAGTTAATCGTGCTAGCATCGTTACAGTTTTTGATAAAGGCATGTACTACTTTATTTCAGTGATGGATCCAGATTTACGTCGATTTGAGAAGTACATCTCTAACTCAAAATACATGAACCAAAAAACATTTTACGGCTCAAGAAGCCAGCCGGGCTGGTTAGTTATATCTCTAAATGTACAGTTGAGTTATCTTTCTGCGAAATGTCCAGAATCTTTAAAGAAAACAATTACTATTTATGAAGATGTTACAATATTTGGAAATGTGAAGCCACACATCAAATTACAACTATCGCATGGACACACATGCGAAATGAAATTTAAGAAGCGAAGTTTGTAATTTTTTTGGATTGAATTTTGCTTATTACCATGATTGACCAAGTAAATAAAATATGAAAAAACCTTGTTTATTGGCTTCTTGCACAAAAACGGAGGAATGTTCAGAGTTAAAAGCTGAATGTCAAGTAAAAAAGGGCATTTATTTGAATTTAAATATAGTGAGATTGACGGTATGTTGTCAGTCTTTACTAATTTATATAATATTGTCAATACATTGAGAATAACAATAAGTGCTGCGAATATTTTTAAAAATAATTTATGGGAATAATTTAAAAGTAGGGGTTTTTCTCTTCTTTTTTTAACATAAAAATAGAGAGGAAATTGAAAAACAAAAAAAATTAATTAAATTTTATTTCATTAAATGTCATTAAGTTAAGAACATGAAAAAAAAACAACCAACCGAAAAGATAGATGAACTGACCAATAGTGTCTCTTAGAACATTATAAAGCGAGGTGTTGAGAACTCTTTTTTTAAATTACTTGCGTCATTGATAATCTAAAAACTGCACTTCATGGAGCAGTAACAACAACAGCAATTAAAAAGTAATCAAAACGCTTAGAGCTTAAAAAATTTTTTAAATTTTAGAAGTGAAGACGTTACAATATCGGAAAATTATTTTGGTGAACTTATCTAAAGAAACACAGCCTCGTTATAATGTTGAATATTTTACTATTTCCTTTTTTAACACTTCTTGCCAAGTATTTTTGGGATGTGGCAGGCAACCTAATCTCATCTAGTGCAGAGGTGATGGCTTTATCATTTACTTTAAATCGTTACTACATACTTCTATGAGGCCTTGGCAAATGGACACAGGTTTTTAGGATTAACAGAAGCTTATGGCTCAGGAACAGAATCATAAGATTTTGATATCGATGGTTCGGATGGTCAAGTTTCAAACTTTTCACTTTGCTTCTATTGACCATCTGGCCATCTCAAATGTGAGCACTTTACAAAAAATATTTAACATTGCTGGGAAGCAGCTTATTTTAGAAATAAAGAAATATCAAAAATGTCAGGTTTTTCAATGAGAAATTAAAAAGAAAAAGAAAAAATTAAAAGCATGTTTTAAAGAATTCGCAAACGAAGAACATTTCGACAGAATCATAACTCGCCAGAAGAAAAGATAAAACAAAAACTTTGTTCAAATTTAAAAAAACTTGCTTCAAATTGTCAATGAAGAACTTAAAGCAGCTTTTTGCAATTACATACAGAAAACGCTGCCCCCTGTCAAAATCCGGAAACAAGAAAAACAATTTCCCCTTTTTAAAACAGTTTTCTAATCTCCTAAGCACTTCGGCATCCATATTTTATAGACTATGCCAATATCAAAGCATCAGAGTCTCGGAGGTCTCGTACGTGCGATAATATCAAAGCATCAGAGTCTCGGAGGTCTCGTACGTGCGATACTACCATCAACGGTACTTCGAAGTTGGTATCAAAAAAATCCATTCCACCTAGACTGCAGCTAATTCTGTACGGTATGGGTATAGTAGGACGGGTATCTTAAAAAATGACCGATCCAGTGACCTCTATAATTTCCTAACCGAGACTCTGATGCTTACCAATATCTATGAAATGATGTGAAGGTTACAACTGATATGGAGGTTACAACTGATTGGTACAAATTGTTTTGTTTGTGCAAATTAAAGATTATCTTTTAATTTATCTCTCTAGAATAGAATTTCTGAATACAAATAAGTAAATTACGTATAAATACATAAAATATTTATAAAGTTTAAAGTATTTATATAAAACATTTATGTAGTTTTTAAAAATAAACATAAAAATGAAGCCTAAATACAAATTTACATTACTAAAAGCCAGAAAAATTAAGCATGATCACATAAAACTGGAGTTTTTCCTCGTGGGTTGTGTTTATTTCTGGAAGTTGTGTGTTCAAAAATGCTGAACATAAGAAAACATATTTTTAAACATAATTTCAATAATAAATGACCAACTGCGAAAAGCACGCATATGATTGTGAATTGTGAATCTGCTGGTCCTAGTAAAGGTTTGCCAACGCGTGTAGGTGTTATAGAATTACAGTTGTAAAAAAACACGTGGGTTTAGATTTTTTTGCTTTGTAAAGAACTTCTTCTTTTTATTGTTTTCTTAGAATTTAACTCATTTTGCTCGTTCAACAATTCTGTTTTAATTTCAGCCAAATCAAAATATATTCGCCTTTTCATTTGGCTGCATCTGTGAGAAGAAAGAAGAAGAGAGAGTATTATATTTAACTTTAAACAAATCATGTTTGTAAAAAAAGAGAGAATAGTTTTTGATGTAAGTGGACACTTTTTCGAGACTAGCAAGGAAACACTAAATAAATATCCAGACACATTACTGGGTGATGAATCAAAGAGATTTAGTTTTATGGACAGTGAAAACAAATACTACTTCTTCAACCGAAATCCTTTTGCGTTTGAATCTATTTTATTCTTCTATCAATCTAATGGCAAGCTTATCTGTCCATCAAATTTAGAGCTCCGCCATTTTATAGAGGAGTGCCATTTTTTTGAAATTCCTCACTCTGCAATTCAAAGTTTACATTTAAAAAAAAACATGGCGAAGAAGAAAGAGAAAGAAATTTTCTCCTCTTCGACTCCAAGTTCATTTCGTGAGACGGCTTGGAATTTTCTAGAACACCCAAATTTTTCTCGAAAAGCATGGTGGTTTGGCTTGATTTCAACATCAATGATCGTTGTTTCACTTCTGACAATGTGCTGCGATACTATACAGGAATTAAACATTGGGTCAAAAACGTTTTTTAACAATCCATGGTTTGTCATCGAGCTCCTACTAAACATTTGGTTTTTATTCGAGTTTTGCGCCAGACTTTATTTCTCACCGAATAAAAGAAAGTTTTTTGGAAGTGTGCTAAATATCATAGATTTAGTTTCGGTTGGGCCGTACTTCGTTCTATTAATTGTTAATTATAGGATTGTAAACAAAGTTGGCTCTTTGCGACCATTACGCGCGTTTAAGTTATCGAGGATATTCATTTTAACAAAAAATACAAATAACTTAGAGTTTGTTAAGGTTGTTATCAAAGAGGGAATTCATGATTTCTTTTTATATATTACATGTCTAGTTATCATGGTTACCTTCGGAGGTGGAATTTTATACCACATTGAAAGATCAAATTCAAATAGTACGTTTGCGAGCATTCCAGACAGCATGTATTACGCGTTGCAAACTCTCGCAACTCTCGGCTACGGAGATATTGTTCCGGTTACAATTACCGCCAAAATTTTTTCGAGCTTGTTCATCATTTTTGGCGCGTTGACTTTATCGCTTCCGGTTTTAACCATGGTTTCTAAATTCACAAAAAATTATTCTTCTGCCAACGAGAGATGAAGTAAAAAATAAACGAAGAATGCAAAAAAAAAACAACTTAAAAGAGCAAATTTGATCATTTTGAAAGTATGCAACAACAACCTTTGTATGTGGTAGGGAGCATCATCAAACCCTCAGTCGCAGATGAAAGCTTTCAAAAAAAGAACAGAACTAAAACCAATAGGTACTTTAAATAGTATTGTTAACTTGAAGCTTTTGCCGCGCAGTTTGTAACAACTCAAGGATTTTTCCGGGAATGCCTTTGAGCTAATTTCCATCCTACAATATAGTAGCTTTAAAAAAAGCTTTTATGCAAAGGAATTTTTGTTTTAAAAAACCAGCCACCGATAATCGGTAACATTTACGTTAAGTTATGTTTATTAACTTGCTTTTAACAATCTTTCCTTTTACATTATTCAGCGATTAAAAATATGAACGAAATATCGATTTTAAATCGAGCACGGTTTTCGCTCTCGTTTTTATAATCATCATCAAAGAGCATCAGTAGTATATGAAATAGAGATTAACAGGTTTCAACATAAAAGAAGTTTGCCTTCAGAGCGGTTTTTATTCTTAAGAAAGAATAGGCTCGAGCGTTTTTCATATACAGTAATCTAAATTTAGTCCGACGGGATTGTAACTAGTAGAAAACAATTCACAGCCTATATAAAAAAATAAATAAATAAAAAAAAATAAAAACTTCATATTTAAAATGGTTTCATTAATTCGAAATTTTTAAAAAATTTATTTGCATCACGGATGCTGTTTATATAATGCTTTTAAACCAACAGATTCTTTTATTAGCAAATATATTCATTTAGATAAATTTTTGTGAAAATGGTCCGTATTCTTAATGTTAATCTGGTAGATAAAGTTCATCGACTTTATTCAGAATGTATTCTATCTCTAACAACCAACGATATATATTAACAAGATGTCTAACTTCACAAAAGTTCCGTTGTTGCGTTAAAAAAGTTAGTCGTTAAAAAAGTTTATAAACTGTGAATTCTGCGCGTGCGCAAAATAATTATAACTTTTTTAACGCCGTAAGGCGTTAAAAAAGTTTGCCTGTTAAAAAAGTATTCAAAATGGTACCGTCAACCGGGGTTACATTGGTCGCCGGGGTAACTTTGGTCAATTGTTGATTTTTTTTTAAATTCCTAAAGTTTAACAAAGATTGCATGTTTTAATTTTGTTAGAGATACCACAATATATATCAACTATTAT